>CM026555.1:19569289-19596020 GCA_015143295.1 Tetracentron sinense | reverse complement strand
AATTGAATATGATGTGTATCCCTCTGTTACACGTGTCCCCATGATGGTCACTATTGGCACGCCACACGAGTACACATGCATGCATCGCAACCGCCGTGTTTTCCAAGATTGTATTTGTTATATGATGAATGCTAAGAACAGGACAAGGAGGTTGGTAGTAGCCCAGGAAAGCGGTGCTAGCTTCTGGCTCACAAGAGAAAAGGTCGAAAAAGACGCTGACTAAGGAGGTTTGTAGCTTCAAGAGGGTGTGCTAGCCTCTGGCCTCACAAGTATACAGTCAAGAACAATCAAGAATGAAATACAAGACAAGACACGACACACAACATGATTTGACAGGAGAACGAAAAAGGTTTCCGCAGACTATGAGCGTTACCGAGCGTTTTTGCACAACACGCAGGTCAAGATATGGCTATGTATCTTATGCTTCACTATTGCTTTAAATTAATATCTTGTATTGCTCACTGTTGTTATGCTTTCGCTATGTTATGGTTAGCTAGTAGTTTGTACTCGCTGAGTATTCCATGCTCAGCCGTACTTTTATGCCGGTAGGTACTGTGGATGTCCTCAACCCCGAGCCTTGGGTCGAGGAGGAGTATGTAGAGGAGAGGGAGCCACCTATCCCATGGCAGTCTCTGGAGGATGGGGACTTGGAGGTGGGCCATACCTCGACCACTGTTGAGAGGAGAGGGTTAGAGAGTTCCTTTTTGTATTTTGATAGGTGGGCATGTCCACCTTTACTTTGATTGTATTTGGTATATGTTAACTTGGAATACTATTTGGAGTTATATAAGAAAAGAAAAAGTTGGCTTATGCTTCCGCACTTATGTTTAGTTTCTGCGCTCTGATTATCATTGTATTATATTATGTTTAGCCTCTTGCATTACAGGATGGTTTGACAGGTAAACGTAGTCACCTCTAAAGTATCCTTAACTCCTAGGGGGTATTTTGGGGCGCGACATTTTCCCTCATCTTATTGTAGGTCGGTAGCTTTTGCTACCCTCCTAGTCATGGTTTCCTCTTTTCCTTCTTCATTTTTTTGTTTTCCCTAACTATAGCTATGCTATGAGTTGGGATGCATAAATAGAGATGGATGTTGGGCGGAGGATGCCATGTGTATGTGATGTGATGAATGAAATGGGAAGAGTATTGTACCAATAATAAACACCACATGTATGTTGTGAACATAAACCCACCTAGAAAAAGCATGGTGTAGGTTTTAACAAATAATGTACACACCACATGTTTGATGAAATGCCAAGGTGAAGAAAATGAGTTGTAGATCAGAAATGCATGCTTAAAAGTGTATGGAATTGCTAGGTTTATGATAGTGTAATTAATTGCTTTCTCTAAATGGCATGAATATTACTTGTTTAAATTAATGATATTCTACGTATTGTTGAAATCCCAAATGTCATATTAATTCTCAGTGAAAGATTGAGCACGATTCCACGAGCACGGCATGCATGACATGGTTTACCGGTGTTTTTCAAGAATAAGGATGTTAGAGGTAGGACATATCTTACGATATGTTTTGCCTCGCTTTTGACAAGAACGAGCATTGCACATGAGGGAGTTTACACTTCCCTTCCTTCAACATTGAAAGAGGGGTCTTCCCTCACTCACAAGTGCATATCATTGAAAGAAGGGTCTCCCTTCCCTCTCAAGTGCATGTCATTGAAAGAAGGGTCTTCCCTCCCTTCCAAGTGTATCTCACAAGTTACATTAGCATGCTTAATTTCCAAGCAAGCATGACACGCATGACATGACATGCATGACACGGAACGCATGACAAACAAGCAAGACAGACATGACAAGTTTTCAAGCACGAAAAGAGTATATTAAGTCAAGTCAAGTGCACGATGATTTCAAGAGTTTTATCGGCT
Organism: Tetracentron sinense; assembly: GCA_015143295.1. Taxonomy (NCBI): domain Eukaryota; kingdom Viridiplantae; phylum Streptophyta; class Magnoliopsida; order Trochodendrales; family Trochodendraceae; genus Tetracentron; species Tetracentron sinense. Next base: position 19,594,137 of record CM026555.1, on the reverse strand, counting down.
TTTAGGTGATGCAAGCATGAATATGAACTGTTTTACTTTCCTGTTATTATATGGATTGTTTCCTGCTTTATATTTCGTCATTGTTATGCGGTGACTGTTGGTTGGTATTTGGTACCCACTGAGTATTCCATACTCAGCCGTACTTCTCATGTCGGCAGGTGATAGTGGAGTGACGGTTCCTTTTGACATCTGTGCTCCTAGCCCATGGGTGGAGGAGGAGTACATTGAGGAACCTACGGAGGAGCCTCATGTAGATGAGTACTACTAGGTGGTAGATTCTGAGTGATTGTGGGTGAGCTTTAGAGATTATACTCATGTATTTTGGCGGGCATGTCCGTTGTCGCGTCCCAAACCCATCCTAGGAGTTAGAGTGAATCTTGGACGACTTATTATGACCTTCATGACATGCTTGACAAACCCTCCTGTAAAACACACCGAGCATATACAATAGCGGACAAAATAGCAAAAGCATAAACTAACATGACACAGCGGAAGTCTTACAAAAACCCTCTTAAGTATATATACTTGGTCCAAGTTTCGTACAAAAATAGGAAATCAAAGAAAGTGCGGACATGCCAGCCAAAATACATGGTATGATCTCTCATGGTCACCCACAAGTGACTCATAATCTACCACCTAATAATGGACCTCAACATGAGACTCCTCAGCAGGGACCTCCTCAACATACTCCTCTTCCTCCCATGGACCGGGAGCGTAGCTGTCAAAGGAAATGGGAGCTCTACTAACACCTGTCGATATTAAAAGTATGGCTGAGCATGGAATACTCAGCGGGTACCAAATACTAAGCAACAATCATAGCATAATAATAAAAATAGAAGCAGGAAGCAGTTCATATAATTAATAGGAAAGATAAACAGTTTAGCTTTCATGCTTGCATTATATCAAAATCAGAACCTCTTGAAAATGTCATGTGCTTGACTTGACTTAAATTACTCTTTTCGTGTTTAAAACTTGTCTTGTCCTATTCTGTCTTGCTTGATCTTGTTGTGTAAATGCGTGTCATGTCGTATCATGCATGCCATGTCATGTCATGTTCTTGCTTAACTGGGTATGTCTAGTTACCGTTCATAGTCCGTTGTAACTAGTATCCCCATGCTGGATTGGGTATGCCTAGCTGCCATTCATAGTCCGTCGCAACTAGTATCCCCTATGTTGGATTGGGTATGCTTAGCTGCCGTTCATAGTCCGTCATAACTAGTATCCCCTGTGTTGGATTGGGTATGCCTAGCTGTCGTTCATAGTCCGTCGCAGCTAGTATCCCCGTGCTGGATTGGGTATGCCTAGCTGTCGTTCATAGTCCGTCGTAACTAGTATCCCCTATGCATGATTTGTGATATCGAAGCAAAGCATATCTTAGGATATGCCCTACCCCTATTACCAACCCTTACGTTTGGCCTTGTCATGGTGGTCTTGAATCGAGAATAAAACCTTTGTTCTTGAAAATCTGATAAACCACGTCATGGATGCCGTGCTCGTGAAATCGTGTACAATTAACTCATGAAATTTAATAAACATGGTAGGCTTGAAATCATTAAAAGCAACATTTAATATTAAAGCAATTAAATCTACAAGTATGCGATTCTAGAAAGCGAGTAAATCTACAATTTCTCACACATACATTTCATCAAACACTTGGTGTTCAATATTTCCTTAAATCTATTATTCTTATTTTCATCCAACATATCATGTGCATCCATTATGTGTAAATACCCTTCCCATTTTCCCCATCACATTCCAACCATCCATGGCATTCATTCACAAATTCCATCTCATATCATGTGAGACATTTAGGGAAAAGCAAGGAAAATAGAGAATCATAGCAATAAAAAGAAGAAAATATGAGAAGAAGGGTAGCATAGGGTACCGACCTTCAATGACATGAGGGAAACCCAGAAAAACATGGGTGGAGGCGCTACCGAGCTTGGTGGAGGCATTTCTCACGAACCTTGCCTTGGATTTGAAGAATCCAAGCCTTTGGGGATGATCTAGGTCACCCACTTGCTTAATCTCTCCTCAAAGATGAAAACCCCTCTTGGAAACCCTCTTCTTCTCTCAATCTCCAACTCTCTTGGCAACTCCCCAAAATCTTCCTCCTTTTCTCTATCAATCTCCCAAGGCTCTCCTTTAGGTTTAGGGTCAACCAAAACCCGCACATACCATCCCCTATTTATAGGTAAGGAGGAGAAACCCTAAAAATCCCGAATAAAAATTATGGGTTCGCGATTTACGATTGATTGTAACATGTCTACGATTGATCGTAAATTTCCACAATCGATCATAAATGTTACCAAGATTTTTTTCCATTCCTGAGATTCTACGTTTGATCATAAATTTCTATGATCGATCGTAGCTCACCTACGATCGTTCGTAACTTGCAGAAAATTTCTAGATTTTCCTTCTTTCGTGTTTCGGTCATAACTGTAGCACCCCAGACTTTTCCATCTTTAAATGAATAAGTATTTCGTAGTTGAATGGCCTTCCGCATAGTCTAATTAATAAATAGGGGAGAAATCGGAAATTCTGAAACGTCAGAAATGTGCGTTTTCGAGAGACGAATCCAACGCAAGTTGAATCGTTAAAATCGGACGAACGAGTCAAAAGATATGGCCAAAACAGTCGGGACCAGCTGAGCACCGATCGCTCGGTCCATGGAGCGATCGATCGGTCCAAAACCGATCGATCGGAGGCTATCGACTGGTCGAAAAATTTGTATGGGGAAATTTTCCAGAGAGTTGATTTTTGACCGAGATCTCAATCACTCAACCGATCGCTCGATAGGCAACCGATCGATCGATCATAACCACCGATCGCTCGGTCTTCGCGTTTTTGCAGAAATTTCATTAAGGGCTTTTTAGTCTTTTGGGGGTTAAACCCTTTCTTCTTAAGGCTTGCACGAGCCTTAGGGATTCATTTACCATACTTATGAGATTTTGAGAGTTTGAGAGAGGAGAAGAGACTCTAACCTAGGGTTTTGTTTTTGAGGAGAAATCAAAGGGGGTTTAAGAACCCTAGATCATCCTCAACTTGGATTGCTTCAAGTTCAAGGCTCAAGCTCGGGTGGGGTGCATTCTCCAAGCTAGGGCAGCACTCACTCACGTTTTTGAAAGGGGGTTTCTTCCCCAACACAAGTCTCCTTCAAGCAAAGGGTTCCTCTTTTCAAGTGGAAGCTCCAATCAAGGTTTACAACCAAGATCAAGCCTTGATTTAAGGTTAGTACACCCTACTAACTTATCCTAGCAAAAACCTAGGTTTTCTATATAAAAATGTGATTCTTTATATTATGTTTTCCTCCTTATGAAATGTGTTATCCCCCATTAAATATAAACAAGATAATGGAAAGGTGTGGATGTGTGGATGAAATGTTGGATGTGGCGATTGGATGCCGAGATGTATGTTGTGTGATGTGTGTAATGGAAATGGTGGATGGGTATTTTACCAATAATGAACTTACTTTGATGTTTGGATGAAAAATATGCACTAAAAAGAACAAGATGAATTATTAAGAAACATTGCATGTGTTGTGTTTGAAAAAATGCCTAAACTATGAATAAACGACTTAGATGAAGACAATGGAAATAGGTTTTATGCATGTGTTCTTATAGACGATGAATTGATCCAATGTCATGTGAATTACTTAAGTTACCTATGCTAATATTATGAATTGAATTGTAATGCCATATCTCTTTTGTTAAGCGCATTCCCACGATTGTTATTATTGGCACGCACATGAGCACGCATGATAGCATGAACCGAGATTTCAAGAGCATGTGCATATAATAAACAACAAGAAAATATTGCATGTCAAGGAGGTGGGTAGCCCAGGGAGAATTCGGGTACTAGCCTCTGGCTCACAAGATAACCCCTAAATCACCTATTGTCAAGGAGGTTGGTAGCCGAGGGAGATTCAGGTGCTAACCTCTGGCTCACAAGAAAACTAAACAAGTAATAAAAATCACCTATTGTCAAGGAGGTTGGTAGCCCAGGGAGATTCGGGTACTAGCCTCTGGCTCACAAGAAAACCAAACATTGCAGATCAAGGAGGTTGGTAGCCCAGGGACATTCAGGTACTAACCTCTGGCTCACAAGTGCATTGCATATCAAGGAGGTTGGCAGCCCAGGGAGATTCGGGTGCTAGCCTCTGGCTCACAAGTTACAAGATGAAAGTTTACAAGATGATGATCATGCATTCATGCATGCATGCATACATGATTTCTATGAGGCATATCGAGACAGGACATGGGTTTCAAGCTTGGGTTTTATCGGTGTTTCTGCATTCATGCACACACTTTTAAATGATAGTATTGTACCATGTCAAATACTGTTTAGTTCGTGATGCTTCTATTACTGCTTTGCATGGTATGACTATTACGTGTGTTATTATTGTTATGGCTAGCTAGTAGCTTGTACTCGCTGAGTATTCCATGCTCAGCCGTACTTTCATGTCGGCAGGTGTGCGAGCCCCTCTTGACATATGTGATCAGGGTCCTTGGATAGAGGAGGACTACGGGGAGGAAGAACCGTATGAGGATCTAGTAATCGAGCCTCAGGCGGAGGCGAGAGACTTAGACCATTGGCCCCACGGAGGTGACTATTGATCGAGAAAGTGTTGGGTCTTATGTATTTTGATAGGTGGGCCTGTCCACCTTAGACTTAGGCGTGTTTTGTATTTATGTTAACTTGGAATACTACATTTTGGATCATTATAAAGAAAAGAAAAATTTAGTTTTCGCTTCCGTAAATTATGTTTAGCTTCCGCGCTCTAATTATCATTGTTTTGTACTATGTTTATCTTGTGCATTACAGGATGGTTTGGCAGGTACGAAGTGTCACATCTAAAATATCCCTAAACTCGTAGGGGGTATTTTGGGGCGTGACAATAACTTTTGATTCGTTCGTCGGATTGTAATGATTCAACTTGCGTTGGACTCGTTATTCAAAAAAGAACATTTCTAGCATTTTAGAATTTTCAATTTCTTTTTTATTTATTGAACAAATTGCCCCTAAAGTTAACTGATCCATAAATGGAGTTCAGTAAACCGGATTTTTAACATATCCGACTTAGGAATCCCACTTCTTAACACTTAAAGTTCTTTAAATTCTCTCATTTTATAGAAATAGAAAATTACAAGGACTTAAAGCCTTGGCATAGTTTCCAATACATGGGCAAAAGGGTAGGGGTTCTACATCCGCACCTTCTTTTGTTGATTGTATTTTGTACACAACTTGGATCATGTATATATACTTAGAGGTTTCGTTAGTCTTTTGCTATACCATGTTAGTTATGCTTCCACTATTATGTCCTCTATTGTATATGCTCCGTGTATTTTGCAGGATGGTTTGTCAAACAAGTCATGTAAGTCATGATAAGTCTGTTGGACATATATGCCCTCAAAAGCCAATAAGAGACTTTTCTATGTTGATTAAACAAGCATCATATTCACACAACCAACTATAAAGGGTATTTATATAAATTATTGTCTCATTTGATGATGACATAAAGTTCCATAGGTAACATTGTAGGAAAATCATGCAAAGGTTGCGAGGAAATATGATTTTCCGGTTCCTTATAAACCTAATATTGTTCGAAGCATCTAGAGTACTGGTTGGGCGCCATACTTCATCATGGCTTGCACATATGTAGTTCTATGAGATAGTGTGATGAATCTCATTCACAGAGAGTGGTGACTCTTGACTAACATGTGAGTATATGTAGCAAGTGCATAATATTGAACGGGGTCACTAGTGGATACCCTATGGAAAACACTGTCAGATTGTATTAGGGTTATCCATTTGACAATTGTCCTTAGACCTGAGAGGTTAACATCTTCTCAAACATCTGTCAATATGGCTTTGATGTGCCAATCGGCAATGTCCAATACATAAGACTAAATCCGGGGACGTTGGGTCATGTACACAATGTTTGGAGAAGTGTGTAAACACTCAATAAGGAATCCACAACTCCTTAATTGGATAACGATATTGTAACGCCCCGAAATACCCCTAGGAGTTTAGGGATATTTTAGGTGTCACACTACATACCTATCAAACCATCCTGTAATGCACAAGATAAAATACAGTACTAACAACGGTAATCAGAGCGCGGAAGCTATCATATATGCGGAAGCGTAAACAAATTTTCATTTCTTCTAATGATCCAAAATAGTATTCCAAGTTAACATAAATACGAGACATGTCTAAGTCTAAGGTGGACAGGCCCACCTATCAAAATACACAAGACCCTCTCATACTCTCCCCTCAACAGTAGTCGAGGTATGGCCACACTTCGAGGTCTCGGTCCGCCTGAAACTGTAATGGAATAGCCGGCTCTCTCTCCTCTATATACTCTTCCTCGACCCAAGGCTCCGGGTCGAGGGCTCCCTCAGTACCTGGCAACATGAAAGTACGGCTGAGCATGGAATACTCAGCGAGTACAAGCTACTAGCAGACCATAACAATAATAAAAACACACAATAGTAATATCATACAAGCAGTAATATAAACATCACAAAAGAAACAGTATAAGGCATGATACAATACAAGCATCCTGACGTGCGTACATGAATGCGAAAACGCAATAAAACTCATGCTTGAAAACCCCTGTCATGTCCCGGTATGCCTCGTAGAAATCATGTATGCATGCATGCATGAATGCATGATCATCATCTTGTAAACCTCCATCTCGTAACTTGTGAGCCAGAGGCTAGCACCCGAATCTCCCTGGGCTGCCAACCTCCTTGATATGCAATGCACTTGTGAGCCAGAGGCTAGCACCCGAATGTCTCTGGGCTACCAACCTCCTTGTTATGAAATGCATGGTTTCCTTGTGAGCCAGAGGTTAGTACCCGAATGTCCCTGGGCTACCAACCTCCTTGACAAAAGGTGATTTTTATTACTTGTTCAGTTTTCTTGTGAGCCAGAGGCTAGTACCCGATTGTCCCTGGGCTACCAACCTCCTTGACATGCAATATTTTCTTGTTGTTTATTATATGCACATGCTCTTGAAATCTCGGTTCATGCTATCATGCGTGCTCGTGTACGTGTCCATAGTGACAATCATGATAATGGGAATAACCAAGATATGACATTACAATTCAATTCATGATATGAACATAGTTAACATAAGTAGTTTGCATAACATTTGATCAATTTACCGTTTATAAGAACGCATGCATAAAAACCAATTTCCATATTCTTCCTTTAGATCATTTATTCATATTTTAGGCATTTTGTCAAACACAGCACATGCAATGTTTCTTAATGATTCATCGTGTTCTTTTTAGCGCATATCTTCCATCCAAACATCAATGTAAGTTCATTATTGGTAAAGTACCCATCCACCATTTCCATCACACACATCACACAACATACATCTCGGCATCCAATCGCCACATCAACACCCACACACATCCATACCCTTTTCTTATCTTATTTAGGTTCATTGGAGATGATACATTTCATATGGGAGGCAACATAATAGCATAAATCACATTTTATAAGGAAAAACCTAGATTTATTGCTAGGGTAAGTTAGTAGGGTGTACTAACCTTAGATCAAGGCTTGATCCTTGGTAGAAACCTTGATTGAAGCTCCAACTTGAAAGAAGAACACCTTTGCTTGAAGGAGACTTGAGTTGGGGAAGAAACCCCTTTCAAAAACGTGCTTGGGTTGCTGCCCTAGCTTGGAGAACGCTCTCCACGAGTGCTTGAGCCGTGATCTTGGAGAAAAACCGGACTTGAAGTGATCTAGGGTCTCAAAACCCCTTTGATTCTTCTTCAAAAGCAAAACCCTAGCTTAGGAAACCCTTTCTCCTCTCTTCTAATCCCCTAAATCCTCTAAGTGTTGAGAATGAGCCCTAAAGGCTCGGGTTAAACTCTTAAGGTAAGAGTGAACCGACCAAAAGACCATAATACCCTTACTGAAATTTCTGCAAAAACACGAGTGCCGAGCACGTTGTGCTCTGAATAGTGCCGAACACGTTGTGCTGTAAATAGTGCCAAACACGTTGTCCGTTGTCTTATGTACAACGTGCCCGTCGTGAGCTGTACAACGTACACGTTGTTTGCTGTACAACGTACCCGTTGTCTGTTGCACAACGGATGCACAACGTATATGTTATCAGAGCTAGAGCTACGTTATCAGAGTACGTTGTCTATGCGTTGTCTATGCCTTATCAGAGCACGTTGTCAGAGCACATTATCAGAGCTACATCCTTAGTGCCTTCCGAGCTACGTCCTTAGTGCATAACCGAGCGATCGATTGCCTGCAGGTCCAGACTGTTTTGGCCATATCTTTTGACTCGTTCGTCGGATTTCGACGATTCAACTTGCGTTGGATTCGTCTTTCGAAAACGCACATTTCTAATGTTTCGGAATTTCTGATTTCTCTCTTATTTATTAATTAGACTATGAGGAAGGCCAAGTAGCTACGAAAACGGTATTCATTAAGTATAGAAAAATCCGGGGTGCTACAGATATCAAGGTGATACTTGTTGAACTGAACTGTTAAATCCAGTACTAGTGCTTTTTGGTAAAATGGTCTTTATCGAAGTTGATATTTTCAATATGGAAAAGTATATATAAATATATATATGTCAGTTCTTTTCTAATGTTTCTTCAAAAGTGTTTTGGAGGTTCAGTTCAATGAAAAAGTAATCATGAGAAGGGTTCTATTCATAAGTTAGGGACTAAGACAATGGAATTGTTCCAATCCCGGAAGCTTACAAGTGATAGCGGAATGTGGAAGGATTTATTTGTAAATATATTGTGAGATGGTACTTACAAGCAATTCTCTAATTTCTGGAGGTTAATCACATTGTGTTAATGGACATTAATTGTGATTGGTGGAAGTCCAGGGATATAGATAAAATTCTATAATCCTAATGCAGTTTTTAGGAAGGTGTTTCCTAGTAACAATGCTTTAACCAAAAAGTTGAGTACTTGGTCCCACAACCAGAAATTGGAGATCCCTTTAGATCCCAAACACAAGGACCTTCTTAAAGTATTTAATTTTATTATTAATTTAATTAATTAATTTCTCTAAGTAATCACTATATAGTATAGTGAAACTCTAAAAAGTGGAATCACATTTGATGTGAAAAACCAAATGGGTAGGACCCATTGGGAATTATTATAAAAGAATAATTCAAGTGACCAAGAGGGTTTTGGAAACCCTTTGGGTGTGTGGGGTGGGGCCCACCTAGGGTGGGACGCCCACTTCATGAAGGTGTTAAATAATAATAATTGTTATTATTATTTAATTAGTATCTAATAACTACTCTCCTTATTGGATAAGGTTAGTTAGTTAGTTAGAGTTAGTTACTAATTAAAGATTCCTTGTTGGACAAGGAGTCTATTAGTTTCTTGCTAATCAAGGAATCCTAATTGGATTAGGATAAGGATAAGATTAGTTGGATACTAATGGATGAGATTAGTTTCTATTTTGATTATTCCTAATTAATTATGGAGAAACCAAATAGGAAACTAATTGAGAAATCCTTATTGGATAAGGATTAGGAAACTTTGGTTGCAAGCAACCAATAAAGCCTATAAAGAAGGATGGATGTCCAAGGCTTTGGGCATTCTTTAATTTTCCAGAATTTTCTGATTTGGAAACCTCTCCCCTCTCCTCAAATCTCACGCCCAGCTCCTCTCTCTAGTGGTGTACAGTCACCCCTCTCCCCTTTCTTCTCTTGCGTGTTCTAAGTTTTGAATAATCAAGAAGAAGAAGATCAAGGATCTTGATCATTAAGAAAGGTTCTTTATAATAAAAGATTGGATCTTTTATTCCAGATTGCTACAGCTGGAAATTTGGAAGGGTCATTAGCTTCGATTAGAGAAAGCTTTAAATGAAAAAGAAGGTTCGTGTGAATCGACAGGAGACTGGACACTTGTGAAGTTTTGCGAGTACTATTCTTATGTGGATTTGACTTAACAATTTCGAAGTCGCAAAGGTGAATGTTATTCAAACATTCATTAAATAAAATCAATTAAAATCTTAGTCAGATCTTGGGATTCGATGTATGCCCCCCAAGAACTGTGTTTCTAAAATTAAAAAGTGGCATACTTTCAGTAGTATCAGAGCCTTGGCTATGCTTCTCTTTGATTTTAGAGTATAATCAAATTTTAATTATATCAAGAATGCCTTCCCTATGAATTTTGGTTACCCTAATGAATCAATCTTCTAGATTCTTGATTATTGGATAATCATTTATTAGGGCTAAGGGAGCCCTCTAGTTATTGAGGGAGAGATCAAACCCTTATAAATTAGTGTGATACTAATTTTGGTTTTGGATTTTTTCAAAATATCCTTTCATAAGGGATAGGTATTTAGAGATATCCAAATCTTGATTATAGCCTTTAAGGATTTAGAGATCCTTTTAGAATATTAAAGTAAATTGTTTAATTTATTCTTGAGAGCCCCGGGCAAGTTTTCCCTTTGATTTAGACTACTTAGATACCCATTGATATTTTGGCTAGCATATATAGATGAGATTTTATTTATTAAATGTTAATTAATAAATCCCATGGTGTTAGACACCCTTGATTAAGCGTTCTTGTAGATTAAAGCTTATTTAGATTAAAATTGAATCATGGATTTTCGGATTTGTATTTGATTAGAAGAATCGATACAGTTTCGGTATTTTGGCCATAACATTGTGACCGTAAGTCCGATTTAGGTCTGTCAATACATCGTTTCAAAGCCATCAAAAAGATCTACAATTTTCATGAAGAAATTTTTTCCAGAATCAATCGTTTTGAGTGTCAAAACTTGAGTCAAAAATCTAAAGCGGGAAAAGGAGTTTTCTAAATTAATTTTTCAATAGGCTTTCAAATTTTTCCTAAATTCCATTATTTGATTTGGGATCATGAGATGCTATTAAATCGTTTAATGGCCTATCAATTAATTAAATAGTTTAGTTATTTGATTCGAGAGCACGGGCTGAGATTTAATTAAATTGTTTAATTATCTGCTTCGAGTGCACGGGCTATCATTTAATTAAATGTTAATTATGATATCCTTTATAGTTCCCTCAAAGGTTTATGGGAACTATACCATAATTATTGTAGTTGATTTGGATCAATTACATATGCTCAGAATTACCGGCTACATAGTATTTACAAGTTTTTATTTGATTAATAGTTAATCAAGTAATTACATAAATGTCATTGGTTGAGATACCGGGTTTTATCTCAAGTGAATTTTAATTGATAGAGATCAATTATTTTATGGACATTTAATACTATTCTTTAGGGTATTATTTTATTTAATTGTTAAATCAAATAATCCCTAAAGCAGTTGGCCCTTATGGAAAATTTTGATTTCACCTATTATTGATTTTGAATTTATTTTTCGAATCAATATAAAGAGATATTAAAAAATTGGTAATTTGCTAATTTTTATTTTGGTCTTTTAATATTTATTAGATCAAAATAATATGGAAGGGATTAGATCCCTAGCCTAGCCGAATTTAATATGGTGTTTTCTATTTGTTGATCAATTGAGGAATGTGAGGATGAATTTTAGGGTTAGATTAATTTTTAGAGAAATTGTTTCTCTTAATGATTTTCCAAGCATTAAAGGAAAATTATTTTCTTTTAATGATGATCTAAAAGCCCTAAGAATTCATTCTTGACATGCTTGTTTTCTTTGCTCTAGGGTTTTTCTATTAATTGTTAATAGAGGCCTTAACCATATGGGAAAGAGTTTCCCTAAGGTTAGCAAAACCCTTGTTGAGCTTATGGACTTTGTAAGTAATTTGTCATGCCATATTATTATTCATAGTTGATGAATAGTTAATATATATTCTTGTTGAATGGTGGATGGGTTCCATGATCATGCCTTCTTCTTCTCTCTCTATTCTCCTCTCTTTCTTCTTATGGGTTGTACTCCCCTTGAGCATCCTATTTTGGGTGATTTCTCAAGGTTTCTTATTTTGAATATGATATAATCTTAGTATTAGGAGTTACTGATTTTTCTCTATGGAGAAATCATATTGAAGATCGAAGATGATGGTGATCGCATGGAGAATAAATCTTGGAAGGCGTTCTACAAGAGTAGTTGTAGGATTTCTAAGATAGGATGATTATGTGGACCCATTATGCGGCTATATTATGTATTTCATGTGATGATTTGTTATAGCTATTAGTTGCTTAGAAAAGTTAACCCTTATGATAATGTGATTATCGTTTTTGTGCAAATTTTGGATAATTGGATCAAACCCCACAATATGTGTTTTGTTGAAACATAAAAAGTTTGTGTTTAATTAAAACACATTATTATAGCCCTTTTGGACCTGATGCATGTAGTCCATGTTAAAATTTTTACATGAAATATGTTACTTGCATGATTATGAGATAATTGTGCCTTAATTGGCATAGATGTAAGCTAACAATATTCATGATTATGAGAAGTGCTTGAATGAACTTATAGACCCTAGTAGAGGTCTTAGAGAGTTGTTTAAAGACTCTCATAATTTCTTTTAGACTTAGAGTTGGTGTGTAGAGCCCCGAAATTTCATTTCACTAAGAATGAATAGTGTGTGAATAGTGCCCAAGTGTGGTTTTGTACACTTATGGGTCTTATGTTAATATATGTGTTTGGAATTATGGCGTATATGTTCCAATGGGTCTATATGTCCTTAGGGAATGTGTGGAAAGCATAAAAGAGTGTTGGAAGTGCATTGGGGAAGATTCGAGTGGTGTAAACAAGGTTTTTCAGCAAAACAGGGGTCGACCGATTGCTTGGTCATTACCTGCGATCGATCGGTCAACTACCGATCGCTCGATAGCTGTCGCACGGTCAACTTTTTTGTATGGGGAAAAAATTCCAGAGAGTGTGTTTTTGACCGATCTCTCGGTCATATCACCGATCGACCGGTAAGCCACCGATCGCTCGGTACATACCACCGATCGATCGGTCATACGCAGATTTTCTTCATTAAGGGTATTTAAGACTTTAACCATCACCCTTTGCCTATAAAAGGGCTGGGTTCGTGCCTTAGGGTTTCATAAATCCTTTGTGCATTGTTTTGAGGGATTTGAAGAGGAAAAGGAGGAGAGGTCCTTGGTGATCGTTCAAGCTTGTGGAAGATCAAGTTCTTCCTTTCCATTTGGTGTTTTCCAACCAAGAACTCACTGTTCTTGCTTGTTCCAGCCATTGGGAGTCAAACTCATTGATTTCTCTAAGGTAGATACACTCTACTACAATCTTACAATCCTACTAGTTACTAATTATGATTCTTCTTATCTATGCCCTATCTATATGTATTGATTTTATGTATGAAAAAGGTGTGATTATATACTTGGATGAAGGTTACTATTATGATGCACTCTAAGTGTTTGATAAAATACCTCTAAGGGATTCTATGCTTAAATATGATGATTTCTCTTATTAAGTGCATATGCTCGCATGTCTCGCATGAACCGATGGTTTCCATGGATTTCTTAAAGTGCAAACAAAGGTTTTTCACGAAAAGACGAATAATGAATGATTCTAAGTAACTCTATGATTTCTCTAAGATCGTTTCACAAGCTCTAAGGATCATACCATACTCACAAGGAAACTCTATGATAATGCTCTAAGATCGTCTCACAAGCTCCACGGATCACAATGAAATGCTCTAAGATCTCTAAGGTTATGCTCTATAGAAATGCTCTAAGGTTATTGCTCTATGCTCTATGCTCTGTCTCTACGGATCATAATGACTCTAAGTAACTCCATGAACTCACAAGAACTCATAAGGCTATGATTATCGATTGACTCACACGGTTACAGTTTTGGTTTCGAATATTATCTCACATACGTTTTCACGGTTTCCATGCTTTAAGAGATTTACGGATTTCATTCTCCATGTCTTGTATGCTCCATGCCTAACCGCTTTATTGTTATTAGTTTGTATACACTGAGTATTCCATGCTCAGTCGATATAGTTATGATCGGCAGGTGCTCGGGTTCCATTCGATTTGTGTGGCGAAGAACCTTGGGTCGAGGAAGAGTACCGTGACCCGGAGCCTTCCATGGATCACTATCATGACGATGGTGCTTTAGATAGGAGTCGTGACTTCGATTTCTGTTGATCGACCGACTTAGAACTTGTGTCATTTTGTTATGTGAGTGTGGGGTTTGTCCACTCCACTTTTGGATTTCTCACACATGTATACTTGTTGGTTCTTACTTGAGCCAAGTTATAGGAGTATTCATTTTGCTTCCGCTATGTTTAGTATTTTATTTTCCGTTGTGCATTGTATTTCGTTTCCGCTATGTGTATTCAGGTACTCTGACAGGTTTCCACGTGTGCCTTATGTATCATATTGGGGGTATGGTATGGCGGTCACGAGTCAAAGTATCCTTAACTCCTAGGGGGTATTTTGGGTCGCGACAGACTTGGTATCAGAGCTAGTATGTCTAGCGACAGACTTAGTTAGGTCACTCAGGCTTGGCCTAAGCGGAAGTAATTCCTATGAGTTGAACTTAGAACTCAGAAGGACTCAGTTGTCTTAGGCTTGTTACCACGACATAACCGGTATCAAGTGAATTCTTAGGTCAGTATAGGATCCGAGATCGATGTGATCCTATGCGAGGTTCTAGTATAGGCTCTAAAGTATAATTATATGATGATATATATATACCTCGATGTATACTATGTGCGGTATAGCATTTCATGATTATTGAATTGCTATATGATATGTGAGGTGTGGTATCCAGGTTAGACTCATGTTTTGCCAAATTTATCTCAGGATTTGATATCATGAGACGTGGCAATCGGGGTCGAGGTTACCATACTCGGAGGGCCGAGAGTGAAGTTCCGAGAGAAGAGGAACCGTTGTATTTCACAAATGCTATGGACTCCATAGCCGAGACTTTGGCATTGTTGGCAGCGAGGCCTATGCCTACCCCACCGTCCACGCCTGTGCCTACACTGGTGCATCACACCGCGGGGCTCGAAGCTTTTAGGAGACTGCGGCCTCCTACATTCTATGGCACTCTGGACCCCATGGTGGCCGAGTCTTGGATTATGCAGCTGGAGAAGACCTTCCGGGCTCTTCGTTGTACCGATGAGCAAAGGGTAGAATGGGCTTCCTTCGTGATGGAAGGTGAAGCCGAACACTGGTGGAGAGCTGCCCAAAGGCAGAGAGATGTTGCTAAGGCAGGTGTGCCCTGGACTTGGGCGGAGTTCTTAGAGACTTTCAGGGAACAGTACTTTCCCAGGTTTATTCAGGAACAAAAGGTGAGAGAGTTTATGCTCTTGGAGCAAGGGTCGATGAGCGTAGCCGAGTATGAGGCTAAGTTCACCGAGTTGTCTAGGTTTGCTCCGCACTTGGTGGCTACTGAAGACCTACAGGTCAGGAAGTTTGAGATGGGCTTGAAGGCTTTCATCCGAGATCGGGTGTCCATTCTCCAGGTAGAGTCTTGGAGAGAGATAGTAGGGAAGGCGAAGATCGCCGAAAAGAATGCGGAAGATTTCGTGAGAAGAAGAGACAGTGGCTTCGGGAAGAGCATGTCTCGGAGTCAGTTGAGTTGTTCTTTAGAGAAGAGGACTAGGACTGCACCGTACCAGTTCTCCCAGCCGATGTCGGCTCAGAGACCTTCTTTAGCGCCTCAGGCACCGCGTCCTACGGCATCGCAAGCTACGAGGGTTATGCCTCCGGCTTCCTCCGCATCGCAGACATTTGAGGAGTGCGCCGTATGTGGTCGTCGGCATAAGACTGGAGATTGCCGAAGAATGTCAGGTGGATGCTTCCACTGTGGCGAGATGGGCCATATGATTCGAGATTGCCCGCGCAAGCAGTCACAGTCTGGATCACAAGGAGTTCGGCCTCCAGGCAGGCAGAATTCACTTCAGGGGTCTTCATCTCAGGCCTCTAGATCCTTGCAGCCTACCCAGCAGCCTCGTCAGGCGAACCAGGGCAGAGTCTTTGCCATGACTGATAGAGACGCACAGGCATCTGATGATGTTATGCAAGGTACGGGCGAACTAGTCTTTGTCCAAGTTCTAATATTGCCATGATATGTTCGTATCTATATATATCCTATGTGGTGTTTTGCGATGTTTGTATCTATATGTATAGTTGTGTTATAACTGGGATGATTCAAATTCTCAGGTTCATTGCTTGTAAATGAATGTTTGGCAAGAGTGTTGATAGACACAGGATCCACTCACTCGTTCGTTTCACCAAGCTTTGCCAAAGGCTTTACGTCCGAGCCAAGCAAGCTACCAAGGGAGTTGTCCATTTCGACTCCATTGGGAAAATCTATTGAGACAGATAAAGTGTATCCGGATAGTGTTGTACAAGTCATGCAGCACGAGTTACCAGTCGACTTGATCCTTCTGGGATTTCAGGGTTGGGATTTCGATGTCATCCTAGGTATGGATTGGCTCTCAACTCACCATGGACACGTGGCGTGTTTCGAGAAGGTGGTGCATTTTAAACCCGTGGGGTTAAAGCCGTTTCATTTCAGGGGACTTCAGAGAAGAGACATTGCCCGCTTTGCAGCTCTTAGTCTCGAGGGTGTAGAAGTGCGAGACTCGACACCTATTCCGGTGGTATGTGAGTATATAGATGTTTTTCCGGAAACCTTGCTGGGATTGCCTCCCGATCGTGCAATCGAGTTTGCGATTGAGCTAGCTTCAGGCACAGTTCCGATTTCAAGAGCTCCGTATTGGATGGCCCCTATTGAGCTTAAGGAGTTAAAAGAGCAGTTAGAAGAATTGCAAGGCTTTGGTTTCATCCGGCCAAGTGTTTCACCTTGGGGAGCTCCGGTTCTCTTCGTGAAGAAGAAAGATGGATCAATGCGTATGTGCATTGATTACAGGTAATTGAACAAGGTCACGATCAAGAATCGTTATCCATTGCCTCGGATAGACGACTTGTTTGACCAATTGAAGGGTGCGCAGTTTTTCTCCAAGATTGACCTTCGATCTGGTTATCATCAGTTGAAGATCAAGAAAGAGGACATTCCAAAGACAGCATTCCGAACTCGATACGGTCATTACGAGTTTTTGGTCATGTCTTTTGGACTGACTAACGCGCCGGCAGCATTCATGGATTTGATGAATCAGGTGTTCAGATCGTCTCTCGATCAATGTGTGATCGTGTTCGTAGATGATATCCTTGTGTATTCACAATCACAGGAGGATCACACGAGAGATCTCCGTCTGGTATTGCAGACACTTCAAGAGCATAGTCTGTATGCTAAGTTGAGCAAGTGTGAGTTCTGGCTGAACAAGGTGTCTTTTCTTGGACACGTGGTATCTGCTGAAGGTATTTCAGTTGATCCTGCAAAGATTGAAGCGGTGATGAATTGGGAAAGGCCGAAGAGTGTCACCGAGATTCGTAGTTTCCTCGGGTTGGCAGGATATTACAGAAGGTTTGTGGAAGGATTTTCAAGTTTAGCAGCTCCGCTTACCTATCTCACACGGAAGAACACGAGGTTCACTTGGAGTGATAAGTGCGAGGCTAGTTTCTTAGAGTTGAAAAAGAAGCTTACTTCGGCTCTTGTTCTTACAGTTCCATCTGGGAGCTGTGGTTTCGAAGTCTATAGTGATGCTTCACTAGTGGGACTTGGATGTGTTTTGATGCAGCATAAAAAGGTGGTCGCCTATGCTTCCCGTCAGCTGAAGGAGCATGAGCAGAATTACCCCACACATGACTTAGAGCTCACTGCAGTCATTTTTGCACTGAAACTTTGGCGTCACTACCTTTACGGAGAAGAGTTCGTGGTGTTCACAGACCACAAGAGCTTGAAGTATCTTTTCCTCCAAAAGGAGTTGAATATGAGGCAGCGTCGTTGGATGGAGTTCATGAAGGACTACGACTGTTCCATCCAGTACCACCCGGGTAAGGCTAACGTGGTAGCCGATGCTCTTAGCAGAAAACCTTACGGAATTATGGCTCAATTGAGAGTGCAAGAGTGGAAGTTATTACATGATATGTGTCATTTGGACACTACTCTCAGGCATGTCACCTATGGGCCGATAATGTCCAACGTGGTGGTTAGGCCACAGATCCTGAGCCAGATCAAGGAGTTACAGAATTCAGATGTTGAGTTGCTTGCTTACCGAGACAAGTCGGTGAGTAACGGCAATCAGGAGTTCACTTTAAATGATGATGGTGCTATCACATTTAAGGGCAGGTTGTATGTCCCCGCCGACACAGTTTTGAGGGATGAAATTTTGAATGAAGCTCACCGATCAAAGTACACGGTACATCCGGGAGGTACTAAGATGTACCAGAATCTCAAGAAGCACTACTGGTGGCGAAACATGAAGAGGGAAGTCGCTGAGTACGTCGCCAGATGTTTGATTTGCTAGCAGGTAAAAGCAGAACATCAAAGGCCGGCAGGTCTTTTGCAGTCCATTCCTATTCCGGAGTGGAAATGGGAGAATATCTCGATGGATTTCATTGTGGGTTTGCCGCGAACGGCGAAGGGCTCCGATGCTATTTGGGTGATTGTGGACAGGTTGACTAAGTCTGCACATTTTATTCCGTACCGAACTACTTTCACTGCAAATCAGTTGGTAGCCCTATATGTTAAGGAGGTGGTTCGACTGCACGGTGTGCCAGTTTCTATCGTGTCTGATCGAGATCCTCGGTTTACTTCCAGGTTTTGGAAAACTTTCCAGGATGCTATGGGTTCTCGTTTAGAATTCAGTACCGCCTTCCATCCTCAGACCGATGGACAAACGGAGAGGGTGAATCAAGTAGTGGAGGATATGCTCCGAGCTTGTATGCTGGATTTTCAGGGTAGTTGGGAGGAACAGTTACCGTTGGTTGAGTTTGCCTACAACAATAGCTATCAGGCAAGCATCCAGATGGCACCTTTTGAAGCTCTGTATGGTCGGAGTTGTCGATCACCGCTATACTGGGATGAAGTTGGTGAGAGGAAGATTCTTGGTCCTGAGTTGATAGAGCGGACCGCAGAAATGGTCAAAATCATCCGGGAGCGATTGAAAAGTGCTCAGGATAGGCAGAAGAGCTATGCGGATATACGCCGCAGAGATTTAGAGTCCCGAGTTGGAGATCGGGTCTTTGTGAAGATTTCGCCGAGTCGGGGAATCATACGATTCAGGAAGAAGGGAAAGCTCAGTCCTAGGTACGTGGGGCCATTTGAGATCGTCACAAGGGTTGGTGAGGTTGCTTACAGGGTAGCACTACCGCCTCACATGGCAGCAGTCCATAATGTATTTCACGTCTCTATGCTTAGAAAATACATTTCGGATCCGTCTCACGTCATCGCTCTTGATCCTGTTGAGATTCGAGAGGATCTTTCGTTGGTTGAGCAACCAGTTCAGATTCTGGATCGTCGAGATCAAGTGTTGCGAACCAAGACTATCCCTTTAGTCCTAGTGAAGTGGCAGCATCATTCCAAGGAAGAGGCTACATGGGAACGAGAAGCGGAAGTGAAGGAAAAGTACCCTCACTTGTTTGAGTAGTTTTCCTTGTTAGTTTTGTGTGTATTTTGTTCCTGTTATGTTTTTGGCATCGTTCTAATTTCGAGGACGAAATTCTTGTAAGGGGGGAGGGATGTAGAGCCCCAAAATTTCATTTCACTAAGAATGAATAGTGTGTGAATAGTGCCAAAGTGTGGTTTTGTACACTTATGGGTCTTATGTTAATATATGTGTTTGGAATTATGGCGTATATGTTCCAATGGGTCTATATGTCCTTAGGGAATGTGTGGAAAGCATAAAAGAGTGTTGGAAGTGCATTGGGGAAGATTCGAGTGGTGTAAACAAGGTTTTTCAGCAAAACAGGGGTCGACCGATCGCTCGGTCATTACCTGCGATCGATCGGTCAACTACCGATCGCTCGATAGCTGTCGCACGGTCAACTTTTTTGTATGGGGAAAAATTCCAGAGAGTGTGTTTTTGACCGATCTCTCGGTCATATCACCGATTGACCGGTAAGCCACCGATCGCTCGGTACATACCACCGATCGATCGGTCATACGCAGATTTTCTTCATTAAGGGTATTTAAGACTTTAACCATCACCATTTGCCTATAAAAGGGCTGGGTTCGTGCCTTAGGGTTTCACAAACCCTTTGTGCATTGTTTTGAGGGATTTGAAGAGGAAAAGGAGGAGAGGTCCTTGGTGATCGTTCAAGCTTGTGGAAGATCAAGTTCTTCCTTTCCATTTGGTGTTTTCCAACCAAGAACTCACTGTTCTTGCTTGTTCCAGCCATTGGGAGTCAAACTCATTGATTTCTCTAAGTTAGATACACTCTACTACAATCTTACAATCCTACTAGTTACTAATTATGATTCTTCTTATCTATGCCCTATCTATATGTATTGATTTTATGTATGAAAGAGGTGTGATTATATACTTGGATGAAGGTTACTATTATGATGCACTCTAAGTGTTTGATAAAATACCTCTAAGGGATTCTATGCTTAAATATGATGATTTCTCTTATTAAGTGCATATGCTCGCATGTCTCGCATGAACCGATGGTTTCCATGGATTTCTTAAAGTGCAAACAAAGGTTTTTCACGAAAAGACGAATAATGAATGATTCTAAGTAACTCTATGATTTCTCTAAGATCGTTTCACAAGCTCTAAGGATCATACCATACTCACAAGGAAACTCTATGATAATGCTCTAAGATCGTCTCACAAGCTCCACGGATCACAATGAAATGCTCTAAGATCTCTAAGGTTATGCTCTATAGAAATGCTCTAAGGTTATTGCTCTATGCTCTATGCTCTATGCTCTATGTCTCTACGGATCATAATGACTCTAAATAACTCCATGAACTCACAAGAACTCATAAGGCTATGATTATCGATTGACTCACACGGTTACAGTTTTGGTTTCGAATATTATCTCACATACGTTTTCACGGTTTCCATGCTTTAAGAGATTTACGGATTTCATTCTCCATGTCTTGTATGCTCCATGCCTAACCGCTTTATTGTTATTAGTTTGTATACACTGAGTATTCCATGCTCAGTCGATATAGTTATGATCGGCAGGTGCTCGGGTTCCATTCGATTTGTGTGGCGAAGAACCTTGGGTCGAGGAAGAGTACCGTGACCCGGAGCCTTCCATGGATCACTATCATGACGATGGTGCTTTAGATAGGAGTCGTGACTTCGATTTCTGTTGATCGACCGACTTAGAACTTGTGTCATTTTGTTATGATCTTGCTTGGTATGATCTTGCATAAGTGTAATAGTTGCATGTTTGTTAAGGAGAAGGAGAAATCTAAGTAGAAAAAAATTCTACTTGGGAATTGGACAAAAGTTGGATGATCGTAATTATATGAATCTTCCATTAAGAGGTAGTTAACTTTATATCACATTCTTTGAAAAGTTCTAGGAATTCTGCAATAAAATAAAGAAAAAGCTAGGTAAGTCTTTCATGATTGAGAAGAGTACCTCTTAATAGAAATTTCATAATTTACCGTCATTACATCTTGTCTCAGATAATTCCCATAACAAACCATAGCATGATGGTGTTGTTAAATCGAATTATATTGGATATGATTTGATGGAAGATGAGCTTGGGATTCGCATTAGAGACATTTAATCTCTATTCCTAGATAAAAAAAAAATATTTGTAAACAGGAAGACAAGTTTCCTGGAAGAGAAACTGAATCTAGAATTGTTCTAGAAGCGGAAGCCCAGTAAACTGATAACTATAAGAATTGATAGAAATCAACTCTCTACTCTCACTATACCTAAATAGTACACTAGAACCCACAGGTCCCAGAATCTGTAGTTGGACTAACTTTTATTCTGATGAAATAATCAAACTGTTTGATTTTTATCTAAGAATGAAAGTATCCTTTGTGTGCAAATTGGTTAGTGGGAGCATAATTACTTTCCTGGCTCTATGCAAAGATAATATTCTTTTCATTGTGAATGAAGTATGAATATTATTTTTCTCTTAAATTTGATCTAGCAATTTTGCAATGAAAGATAAAAACTTTGACATCATGTTTTCTTAGTCCTAAATGGTTTAGAGACAAAAGGAAAATTATATTGTTATTCTTCCAATAACAATCATGTTTTTGTACAAGTAAGATTTGAAGAAAAGAGTTTCTACCTTTATGGAATGGAATCAGTTTTTCTTAGATATGTGATATCATGAGAAAGTATACTTGTACTAGACCGGATATTCCTCACATGTTGATGTGATAAGATATTAGTCAGATAAGTCCGGAGCATTGCATAATGGTAAAGTACAAGCATGTTAACTTCTGAAAATGACTGTTGAACAGTATCATTTCTGTTTGGTCTTTTAAAACTATGGTTATCGATAATAAATTTGCAAGAGTTGCAAGTGTTATTGCATCACTACAATAGTTGTGGAAAAATAGACATGACAGACGCATGTATATTAAGTTATGCTTCAGCTGGTGTTTGAGAAACATCATTGAGAAGATAGGCATTACATCTAATTGGCTTAGAGTGCAAGTGGGAGATTGTTGGACTTATATGCCCTCAAAAGCCAATAAGAGACTTTTCTATGTTGATTAGACAAGCATCATATTCACACAACCAACTAGAAAGGGAATGCATATAAATTACTGTCTCATTTGATGATGACATAAAGTTCCATAGGTAACATTGTAGGAAAATCATGCAAAGGTTGCAAGGAGATATGATTTTTCGATTCCTTATAAACCTAATAATGTTCGAAGCATCTAGAGTACTGGTTGGGCGCCGTACTTCATCATGGGTTGCACATGTGTAGTTCTATGAGATAGTGTGATGAATCTCATTCACAGAGAGTGGTGACTCTTGACTAACATGTGAGTATATGTAGCAAGTACATAATACTGAACGGGGTCACTAGTGGATACCCTATGGAATACACTGTCAGATTGTATTAGGGTTATCCATTTGACAAATTGTCCTTAGACTTGAGAGGTTAACATCTTCTCAGACATCTGTCTATATGGCTTTGATGTGTCAATCGGCAATGTCCAATACACAGGACTAACTCCGGGTACGTTGGGTCATGTACACAATGTTTGGAGAAGTGTGTAAACACTCAATAAGGAATCCACAACTCCTTAATTGGAGATAATGATATCAAGGTAATACTTGTTGAACTGAACCGTTAAATCCAGTACTAGTGCTTTTCGGTAAAAATGGTATTTATCGAAGTTGATATTTTCAATATGGAAAAGTATATATAAATATTATATGTCAGTTCTTTTCTAATATTTCTTCAAAAGTGTTTTGGAGGTTCAGTTCAATGAAAAAGTAATCATGAGAAAGGGTTCTATTCATAAGCTAGGGACTAAGACAATGGAATTGTTCCAATCCCGGAAGCTTACAAGTGATATCGGAATGTGGAAGGATTTATTTGTAATATATTGTGAGATGGTACTTACAAGCAACTCTCTAATTTCTGTAGGTTAATCACATTGTATAATGGACATTAATTGTGATTGGTGGAAGTCCAGGGATATAGATAAAATTCTATAATCCTAATGGAGTTTTTAGGAAAGGTGTTTCCTAGTAACAATGCTTAACCAAAAGGTTGAGTATTTGGTCTCACAACCAGAAAAAGGAGATTCCTTTAGATCCCACACACAAGGACCTTCTTAAAGTATTTAATTTAATTATTAATTAAATTAATTAATTTCTCTAAGTAATCACTATATAGTATAGTGAAACTCTAAAAGGTAGAATCACATTTGATGTGAAAAACCAAATGGGTAGGACCCTTTGGGTGAATTATTATAACAAGTATTAAGTGTCAAGTGACATCAAGAGGGTTTGGCAACATCCTTTGCGACTTCCGTTTTTCTGTGGCCCCCGCGCGTGGGGCCCCACACTAGGCGGAGCCCCGGCACCATTCACTGTGAGTCGTTGAATACATACATAATGTTATATTATTAATTTAGTATCTAATATAATCTTTATCTCTCTTATGGATTATTAGGTTAGTAGTTAGACCTTGTTATGGGAATAATTACCAAGATTCCTGTGGACACAGTGAGTCTATTTAGTATTCTTGCTAATCAAGGCAATCCTAATCTGGATTACCCGAATAAGGATAGATTTTAGTGTTTTTCGGACACCAAATGGATGAGATGCTTTCTATTCCTTGATATTCTCTTAACAGTCAATTATGGAGGCAACCAAATAGGTGAAACTATGAGGATTCCTTATCGGATAAGGATTTAGGAAATCACTTTGGTTGCAGAACACAATTTTATAAAGCCTACTACAGAAGGCTCCCCCCATGGAACGCCAAGCATTGGGCCATATGGCATTTTTTTGCCAGACATTTTCAGATCTTAGAATCACCTCTCCTCCTCTCCTCAAATTCTCCTACGGCCCAGCCCTTCTTATAGTGGTGCACGGTATACCCCGCTTCTACCCCTCTTTCTTTGTGTGCTTCTGAAGTTGAACTAATCAAGAAGAAGAAGATAGATGATTCTTGATATCAAGAAAGGTTCTTTATTAATAAAAGAATGGATAGTGAATTCAAGATTCCTAGAGCTGGAAATTTGGAAGCGCCATTAGTCTCGATTAGAGAAAGTTTAAAGGAAAAAGAAGGTTGTTGCTGACATCGACAGGGAGACAGGACACTTGTGAAGTTTCCTAAGAGTACTATCGTCGGTGGATCTGATCCCCCCCCCCCCCCTCTGTGTAATAACACTTTCAATAGTCGCACAAGCTGTTTTGAATGTTATTCTTTACCCCCTAATTTTCTGCCTAAACCTTCAATTAGACATCCTCAGTCGATCTTGGGTCCCCCGATGTCTGCCCTCCAACAATGGTACTTTTAAACTTACAAAAGCCATTGGCCTACTTTCAACGTCGTTCCTAAACTTCACTCACCTCTCGGGTGGGTTTTGGG
>CM026555.1:19542189-19569189 GCA_015143295.1 Tetracentron sinense | reverse complement strand
GGTTCTGGATCACAGTTTACCTTTAGGGGCATGTGTTCAATTAAATAAAAAATAAATTGAAATTCTAAATCTGAAATGTTCTTTTTTGAATCCGAGTCCAAACCGCCAGTTGAACATTCAATCCT
The DNA here is from genome assembly GCA_015143295.1 of Tetracentron sinense. Taxonomy (NCBI): domain Eukaryota; kingdom Viridiplantae; phylum Streptophyta; class Magnoliopsida; order Trochodendrales; family Trochodendraceae; genus Tetracentron; species Tetracentron sinense. Next base: position 19,569,064 of record CM026555.1, on the reverse strand, counting down.
ACGAACTAATCAAATTATTGTCCACGCCCCACATACCCCCTCTACGAGTTTAGGCTATTTTAGATGTTACACTTCGTACCTGCCAAACCATCCTGTAATGCACAAGATAAACCATAGTACAAAACAATGATAATTAGAGCGCGGAAGCTAAACATAATTTACGGAAGCGAAAACTAAATTTTTCTTTTCTTTATAATGACCCAAAATGTAGTTTTCCAAGTTAACATAAATACAAAACACGCCTAAGTCTAAGGTGGACAGGCCCACCTATCAAAATACATAAGACCCAACACTTTCTCGATCAATAGTCACCCCCGTGGGGCCAATGGTCTAAGTCTCTCGCCTCCGCCTGAGGCTCGATTACTAGATCCTCATACGGTTCTTCCTCCCCGTAGTCCTCCTCTATCCAAGGACCCTGATCACATATGTCAAGAGGGGCTCGCGCACCTGCCGACATGAAAGTACGGCTGAGCATGGAATACTCAGCGAGTACAAGCTACTAGCTAGCCATAACAATAATAACACACGTAATAGTCATACCATGCAAAGCAGTAATAGAAGCATCACGAACTAAACAGTATTTGACATGGTACAATACAATCATTTAAAAGTGTGTGCATGAATGCAAAAACACCGATAAAACCCAAGCTTGAAACCCATGTCCTGTCTCGATATGCCTCATAGAAATCATGTATGCGTGCATGCATGAATGCATGATCATCATCTTGTAAACTTTCATCTTGTAACTTGTGAGCCAGAGGCTAGCACCCGAATCTCCCTGGGCTGCCAACCTCCTTGATATGCAATGCACTTGTGAGCCAGAGGTTAGTACCTGAATGTCCCTGGGCTACCAACCTCCTTGATCTGCAATGTTTGGTTTTCTTGTGAGCCAGAGGCTAGTACCCGAATCTCCCTGGGCTACCAACCTCCTTGACAATAGGTGATTTTTATTACTTGTTTAGTTTTCTTGTGAGCCAGAGGTTAGCACCTGAATCTCCCTCGGCTACCAACCTCCTTGACAATAGGTGATTTAGGGGTTATCTTGTGAGCCAGAGGCTAGTACCCGAATTCTCCCTGGGCTACCCACCTCCTTGACATGCAATATTTTCTTGTTGTTTATTATATGCACATGCTCTTGAAATCTCGGTTCATGCTATCATGCGTGCTCATGTGCGTGCCAATAATAACAATCGTGGGAATGCGCTTAACAAAAGAGATATGGCATTACAATTCAATTCATAATATTAGCATAGGTAACTTAAGTAATTCACATGACATTGGATCAATTCATCGTCTATAAGAACACATGCATAAAACCTATTTCCATTGTCTTCATCTAAGTCGTTTATTCATAGTTTAGGCATTTTTTCAAACACAACACATGCAATGTTTCTTAATAATTCATCTTGTTCTTTTTAGTGCATATTTTTCATCCAAACATCAAAGTAAGTTCATTATTGGTAAAATACCCATCCACCATTTCCATTACACACATCACACAACATACATCTCGGCATCCAATCGCCACATCCAACATTTCATCCACACATCCACACCTTTCCATTATCTTGTTTATATTTAATGGGGGATAACACATTTCATAAGGAGGAAAACATAATATAAAGAATCACATTTTTATATAGAAAACCTAGGTTTTTGCTAGGATAAGTTAGTAGGGTGTACTAACCTTAAATCAAGGCTTGATCTTGGTTGTAAACCTTGATTGGAGCTTCCACTTGAAAAGAGGAACCCTTTGCTTGAAGGAGACTTGTGTTGGGGAAGAAACCCCCTTTCAAAAACGTGAGTGAGTGCTGCCCTAGCTTGGAGAATGCACCCCACCCGAGCTTGAGCCTTGAACTTGAAGCAATCCAAGTTGAGGATGATCTAGGGTTCTTAAACCCCCTTTGATTTCTCCTCAAAAACAAAACCCTAGGTTAGAGTCTCTTCTCCTCTCTCAAACTCTCAAAATCTCATAAGTATGGTAAATGAATCCCTAAGGCTCGTGCAAGCCTTAAGAAGAAAGGGTTTAACCCCCAAAAGACGAAAAAGCCCTTAATGAAATTTCTGCAAAAACGCGAAGACCGAGCGATCGGTGGTTATGACCGATCGATCGGTTGCCTATCGAGCGATCGGTTGAGTGATTGAGATCTCGGTCAAAAATCAACTCTCTGGAAAATTTCCCCATACAAATTTTTCGACCAGTCGATAGCCTCCGATCGATCGGTTTTGGACCGATCGATCGCTCCATGGACCGAGCGATCGGTGCTCAGCTGGTCCCGACTGTTTTGGCCATATCTTTTGACTCGTTCGTCCGATTTTAACGATTCAACTTGCGTTGGATTCGTCTCTCGAAAACGCACATTTCTGACGTTTCAGAATTTCCGATTTCTCCCCTATTTATTAATTAGACTATGCGGAAGGCCATTCAACTACGAAATACTTATTCATTTAAAGATGGAAAAGTCTGGGGTGCTACAGTTATGACCGAAACACGAAAGAAGGAAAATCTAGAAATTTTCTGCAAGTTACGAACGATCGTAGGTGAGCTACGATCGATCATAGAAATTTATGATCAAACGTAGAATCTCAGGAATGGAAAAAAATCTTGGTAACATTTATGATCGATTGTGGAAATTTACGATCAATCGTAGACATGTTACAATCAATCGTAAATCGCGAACCCATAATTTTTATTCGGGATTTTTAGGGTTTCTCCTCCTTACCTATAAATAGGGGATGGTATGTGCGGGTTTTGGTTGACCCTAAACCTAAAGGAGAGCCTTGGGAGATTGATAGAGAAAAGGAGGAAGATTTTGGGGAGTTGCCAAGAGAGTTGGAGATTGAGAGAAGAAGAGGGTTTCCAAGAGGGGTTTTCATCTTTGAGGAGAGATTAAGCAAGTGGGTGACCTAGATCATCCCCAAAGGCTTGGATTCTTCAAATCCAAGGCAAGGTTCGTGAGAAATGCCTCCACCAAGCTCGGTAGCGCCTCCACCCATGTTTTTCTGGGTTTCCCTCATGTCATTGAAGGTCGGTACCCTATGCTACCCTTCTTCTCATATTTTCTTCTTTTTATTGCTATGATTCTCTATTTTCCTTGCTTTTCCCTAAATGTCTCACATGATATGAGATGGAATTTGTGAATGAATGCCATGGATGGTTGGAATGTGATGGGGAAAATGGGAAGGGTATTTACACATAATGGATGCACATGATATGTTGGATGAAAATAAGAATAATAGATTTAAGGAAATATTGAACACCAAGTGTTTGATGAAATGTATGTGTGAGAAATTGTAGATTTACTCGCTTTCTAGAATCGCATACTTGTAGATTTAATTGCTTTAATATTAAATGTTGCTTTTAATGATTTCAAGCCTACCATGTTTATTAAATTTCATGAGTTAATTGTACACGATTTCACGAGCACGGCATCCATGACGTGGTTTATCAGATTTTCAAGAACAAAGGTTTTATTCTCGATTCAAGACCACCATGACAAGGCCAAACGTAAGGGTTGGTAATAGGGGTAGGGCATATCCTAAGATATGCTTTGCTTCGATATCACAAATCATGCATAGGGGATACTAGTTACGACGGACTATGAACGACAGCTAGGCATACCCAATCCAGCACGGGGATACTAGCTGCGACGGACTATGAACGACAGCTAGGCATACCCAATCCAACACAGGGGATACTAGTTATGACGGACTATGAACGGCAGCTAAGCATACCCAATCCAACATAGGGGATACTAGTTGCGACGGACTATGAATGGCAGCTAGGCATACCCAATCCAGCATGGGGATACTAGTTACAACGGACTATGAACGGTAACTAGACATACCCAGTTAAGCAAGAACATGACATGACATGGCATGCATGATACGACATGACACGCATTTACACAACAAGATCAAGCAAGACAGAATAGGACAAGACAAGTTTTAAACACGAAAAGAGTAATTTAAGTCAAGTCAAGCACATGACATTTTCAAGAGGTTCTGATTTTGATATAATGCAAGCATGAGCTATAACTGTTTATCTTTCCTATTAATTATATGAACTGCTTCCTGCTTTTATTTTTATTATTATGCTATGATTGTTGCTTAGTATTTGGTACCCGCTGAGTATTCCATGCTCAGCCATACTTTTAATATCGACAGGTGTTAGTAGAGCTCCCATTTCCTTTGACAGCTACGCTCCCGGTCCATGGGAGGAAGAGGAGTATGTTGAGGAGGTCCCTGCTGAGGAGTCTCATGTTGAGGTCCATTATTAGGTGGTAGATTATGAGTCACTTGTGGGTGACCATGAGAGATCATACCATGTATTTTGGCTGGCATGTCCGCACTTTCTTTGATTTCCTATTTTTGTACGAAACTTGGACCAAGTATATATACTTAAGAGGGTTTTTGTAAGACTTCCGCTGTGTCATGTTAGTTTATGCTTTTGCTATTTTGTCCGCTATTGTATATGCTCGGTGTGTTTTACAGGAGGGTTTGTCAAGCATGTCATGAAGGTCATAATAAGTCGTCCAAGATTCACTCTAACTCCTAGGATGGGTTTTGGGACGCGACAACGGACATGCCCGCCAAAATACATGAGTATAATCTCTAAAGCTCACCCACAATCACTCAGAATCTACCACCTAGTAGTACTCATCTACATGAGGCTCCTCCGTAGGTTCCTCAATGTACTCCTCCTCCACCCATGGGCTAGGAGCACAGATGTCAAAAGGAACCGTCACTCCACTATCACCTGCCGACATGAGAAGTACGGCTGAGTATGGAATACTCAGTGGGTACCAAATACCAACCAACAGTCACCGCATAACAATGACGAAATATAAAGCAGGAAACAATCCATATAATAACAGGAAAGTAAAACAGTTCATATTCATGCTTGCATCACATAAAAACTTATAAAACTCTTGAAAATCATCGTGCACTTGACTTGACTTAATATACTCTTTTCGTGCTTAAAAACTTATCATGTTTGTCTTGCTTGTTTGTCATGCGTTCCGTGTCATGCATGTCATGTCATGCGTGCTTGCTTGGAATTTAAACATGCTCATGTAACTTGTGAGATGCACTTGGGAGGGAGGGGAGACCCCTCTTTCAATGAGATGCACTTGAGAAGGAAGGAAGACCCTTCTTTCAATGATATGTACTTGTGAGTGAGGGGAGACCCCTCTTTCAATGTTGAAGGAAGGGAAGTGTAAACTCCCTCATGTGCAATGCTCGTTCTTGTCAAAAGCAAGGCAACACATATCGTAAGATATGTCCTACCTCTAACATCCTTATTCTTGAAAAACACCGGTAAACCATGTCATGCATGCCGTGCTCGTGGAATCGTGCTCAATCTTTCACTGAGAATTAAATATGACATTTGGGATTTCAACAATACGTAGAATATCATTAATTTAAACAAGTAAATATTCATGCCATTTAGAGAAAGCAATTAATTACACTATCATAAACCCTAGCAATTCCATACACTTTTAAGCATGCATTTCTTGATCTACAACTCATTTTCTTCACCTTGGCATTTCATCAAACATGTGGTGTGTACATTATTTGTTAAAACCTACACCATGCTTTTCTAGGTGGGTTTATGTTCACAACATACATGTGTGTTTATTATTGGTACAATACTCTTCCCATTTCATTCATCACATCACATACACATGGCATCCTCCGCCCAACATCCATCTCTATTTATGCATCCCAACTCATAGCATAGCTATAGTTTAGGGAAAACAAAAAAATGAAGAAGGAAAAGAGGAAACCATGACTAGGAGGGTAGCAAAAGCTACCGACCTACAATAAGATGAGGGAAAATGTCGCGCCCCAAAATACCCCCTAGGAGTTAAGGGATACTTTAGAGGTGACTACGTTTACCTGTCAAACCATCCTGTAATGCAAGAGGCTAAACATAATATAATACAATGATAATCAGAGCGCAGAAACTAAACATAAGTGCGGAAGCATAAGCCAACTTTTTCTTTTCTTATATAACTCCAAATAGTATTCCAAGTTAACATATACCAAATACAATCAAAGTAAAGGTGGACATGCCCACCTATCAAAATACAAAAAGGAACTCTCTAACCCTCTCCTCTCAACAGTGGTCGAGGTATGGCCACACCTCCAAGTCCCCATCCTCCAGAGACTGCCATGGGATAGGTGGCTCCCTCTCCTCTACATACTCCTCCTCGACCCAAGGCTCGGGGTTGAGGACATCCACAGTACCTACCGGCATAAAAGTACGGCTGAGCATGGAATACTCAGCGAGTACAAACTACTAGCTAACCATAACAATAGCGAAAGCATAACAACAGTGAGCAATACAAGATATTAATTTAAAGCAATAGTGAAAGCATAAGATACATAGCCATATCTTGACATGCGTGTATGAATGCAAAAACCTCGGTAACGCTCATGTCTCGGAAACCTTTTTCGTGTCTCGGTCAAATCATGTATGTGTGTCGTGTCTTGTCTTGTATTTCATGTCTTGATTTGTTCTTGACTTGTATACTTGTGAGCCAGAGGCTAGCACCCTTCCTTAAGCTACAAACCTCCTTGTCATGTTCTTGTTCCATTTCTCTTGTGAGCCAGAAGCTAGCACCCTTCCTTGGGCTACCAACCTCCTTGTCATGTTCTTGATTCATCATATACAAATACAATCTTGGAAAACCCGGTTTCATGCATGCATGTGTACTCGTGTGCGTGCCAATAGTGACCATCATGGGGACACGTGTAACAAGAGGGATATCACATCATATTTCAATTCATAGTATAACATGTAAGCATTTAGGTGATCAACATGGCATTTGTTCAAGTCATCACTTACAAGAATAATTACATAAAGCTTACATCCATTTCCTTTATCAATTTCATTTATTCTTAGTTTAGGCATATTATCAAACATCCGGTGTACAACATTTTAGTAGTTTTATTTCCCCTTTTTAGTGCATAAATTTCCAACACAACATCCAAGTATGTTCATTATTCATAGAGTGCCCTTCCACCATTTTCCATACCCACATTTCACCACGTCCAACGGCATCCAATCGCCTCTACATCCTCTCATCCATGCATCCACACCATTTTCCTCACCTTGTTTATATTTAGTGAATATGATACATTTCATAAGGGAGAAATATATAGTAGCAAAATCATATAGTTCATAGAAAAACTAGGTTATTGTTAGGGGAAGTTAGTAGGGTGTACTAACCTTGAATCAAGGCTTGATCCTTGGTAGGGACCTTGATTGAAGCTCCAACTTGAAAGATGAAGCCTTTGCTTGAAAGAAGCTTGAGTTGGGGAAGAAATCCCTTTCAAAAACGTGAGTGAGGGCTGCCCTAGCTTTGAGAATGCACCCCACCCTTGCTTGAGTTGAAATCTTGAAGAAAACGTGCTTGGGGACGATCTAGGGTCTTCACCCCTTTGATTTCTTCTCCAAAAGCAACCTAGGTTTAGGAAACCCTTTTCTCTTCTCTCTTATCTCCCAAATCTCTCTAAGTATAGTGAATGATGCCCTAAGGCTCGGGCAAGCCTTATGGAGAAAGGGTCTAACCCCCAAAAGACGAAAAAACCCTTAATGAAAATTCTGAAAAACACGAAGACCGAGCGATCGGTGGTTATGACCGATCGATCGGTTGCCTACCGAGCGATCTGTGTTATTGACCGATCGACCGGTCAAAAACTCACTCTCTGGAAAATTTCCCCATACAAATTTTTCGACCAGTCAATAGCCTCTGATCGATCGGTTTTGGACCGATCGATCGCTCCATGGACCGAGCGATCGGTGCTCTGCTGGTCCCGACTGTTTTGGCCATATCTTTTGACTCGCTCGTCCGATTTCGACGATTCAACTTGCGTTGGATTCGTCTCTCGAAAACGCACATTTCTAACATTTCAGAATTTCCAATTTCTCCCTTATTTATTAATTACACTACGAAAATGGCCAATTAGCTACGAGAGTGGCATTCATTAAAGATGAAAAAGTCCGGGGTGCTACATTCTCCCCCCCTTACAAAAATTTCATCCTCAAAATTTGGACAATGCGTGCTTCACAATTTAAACAACTTAGCATAACAATTCGAAACAAAATTACAAGTCACACACAAAATCATTCAAACAACTCGGGGTACTTCGCCTTGACTTCGGCCTCACGTTCCCATGTAGCCTCTTCTCAAGCGTGATGCTGCCATTGCACGAGAACTAGCGGAATAGTCTTGTTGCGAAGTACTTGGTCTCTTCGATCCAAAATATGAACCGGCTTCTCAACCAAAGTGAGATCCTCTCGAATCTCAACCGGATCAAGCTCGATGACGTGAGAAGGATCCGGGATGTACTTTCGAAGCTGGGAGATATGAAACACGTTGTGGACCGCCGCCATGTGAGCGGGCAAAGCAACACGGTAAGCAACTTCACCGACTCGAGTAATGATCTCGAACGGACCCACATATCTCGGGCTAAGCTTGCCTCTTTTCCCAAATCGCATAACACCCTTAGTCGGTGAAATCTTGATAAACACAAAGTCACCGACTCGGAATTCAAGATCCCTCCTTCGGTTGTCGGCATAGCTTTTCTGTCTGTCCTGTGCGGTCTTCAACCTCTCCCGTATAAGCTTGACCCTATCCGCGGTTCGTTCAATCAACTCGGGGCCCAAAATCTTTCTTTCTCCAACCTCATCCCAATACAAGGGGGATCTACAACTTCTTCCATATAAGGCTTCAAAAGGTGCCATTTGTATGCTTGCTTGATAACTGTTATTGTAGGCGAATTCCACCAAAGGTAGGTGATCCTCCCAACTTCCTTTAAAATCCAACATACAAGCTCGGAGCATGTCTTCTATCACTTGATTCACCCTCTCTGTTTGCCCGTCGGTCTGTGGGTGGAAAGCCGTGCTAAAGTCTAATCGGGAACCCATAGCATCCTGAAAGCTTTTCCAGAACCTGGATGTGAATCTTGTGTCTCTATCCGACACAATACTCACTGGCACCCCATGCAATCAGACTAATTCCTTGATGTATAGCGCTGCTAACTGATTGGAGTTGAATGTAGTCCGGTACGGTAAGAAATGAGCGGACTTCGTGAGTCTATCAATAACTACCCATATAGCATCGGTCTTCTTGACCGTCTTCGGTAATCCCACGATAAAGTCCATAGAGATATGTTCCCATTTCCACTCGGGAATAGGGAGAGACTGCAAAAGACCCGCCGGTCTCAAATGCTCCGCTTTCACCTGTTGGCACACCAAACACCGTGCCACATACTCCGCAACCTCCCTCTTCATGTTTCACCACCAAAAGTGACTCTTGAGGTTCCGGTACATCTTCGTACCCCCAGGATGCACTGTGTACTTTGAACGGTGAGCTTCATCCATGATCTCTCTTCGAAGGTCTGCCTTGGCTGGGACACAAAGTCTTCCCTTGAATGTAATAGCACCCCAGCTATTGAGAGAGAAGTCCGTACTACCCTTGGATATTTTCTTGTCCCGAAAAGCCAACAAGTCAGAATCCGTGGCCTGGTACTCCTGGATCAAATCTATAAGGTACGGCCGAACCGTAACATTTGCCAAAACAGGACTGCGGACAGAATCATTCACACTGATGTCCAGATTTGCCAAATTGTCTAACAGTCTCCATTCCCGCACCAACATGTGAGCCAACAACCCCGATGGTTTCCTACTCAGAGCGTCTGCCACCACATTTGCTTTTCCCGGGTGATATTGGATAGTGCACTCGTAGTCCTTTAAGAACTCAATCCAACGCCGTAGTCGTAAGTTTAGCTCTTTTTGGGAAAAGAGATACTTGAGGCTCTTGTGGTCCGTGTACACATAGAACTCCACCCCGTACAGATAATGTCGCCAAATTTTAAGTGCAAACACGACCGCCGCAAGCTCCAAGTCGTGAGTGGGGTAGTTCTTTTCATGCTCTTTCAACTGCCTTGATGCATAGCCAATGACTTTCTTGTGTTGCATTAGGACACCCCCGAGTCCGTCGTGCGAGGCATCACTATACACCTCATACCCAAAAGGTCTAGATGGCACAGTAAGGACAGGGGCTGTGGTGAGGCGTTTCTTCAACTCTTGGAAACTTACTTCACATCGGTCACTCCAACTGAACTTTGCATTTTTCCTTGTCAAGTAGGTGAGAGGTGCTGCCAAACTGGAGAATCCCTCCACAAATCTCCGGTAGTAGCCTGCCAATTCGAGGAAACTACGTATCTCCGTGACGCTCTTGGGCCTCTCCCAACTCATGACTGCCTCAACCTTGGCTGGATCTACAGAAATGCCCTCGGCCGACACCACGTGTCCAAGAAATGCGACCTTCTCTAACCAGAACTCGCACTTACTCAATTTGGCATATAGCCTATGCTCTCTCAACATCTCCAGAGCAAGGCGGAGGTCTCGTGCGTGATCTTCCCGTGTCGGGGAATACACCAAAATGTCATCAGTGAATACAATCACGCATTGATCCAAGTAAGATCGGAACACCCGGTTCATCAAATCCATGAATGCCGCCGGTGCATTCGTCAGCCCAAAAGGCATGACAAGGAACTCGTAATGCCCATACCGAGTCCTGAAAGCCGTCTTCGGAACATCTTCCGCCTTGATCCTTAATTGATGATACCCCGATCTAAGATCAATTTTGGAGAAGAATCTTGCTCCCTTCAGTTGGTCAAACAAGTCGTCTATCCTTGGCAAGGGATAACGATTCTTGATAGTTACCTTGTTCAACTGATGGTAGTCTATACACATCCTCATAGACCCGTCCTTCTTCTTCACAAAGAGAACCGGAGCTCCCCACGGCGAGACACTTGGTTGGATGAAACCAAGTTGTTGTAACTCCTCAATCTGTTTCTTTAATTCTTCAAGCTCTATAGGGGCCATTCTATTTGGTGCCCTTGAAATCGGAGCGGTACCTAGAGCAAGCTCTATAGCGAATTCGATCTCTCTATCAGGAGGTAATCCGGGAAGTTCTTCCGGGAACACATCTAAGAACTCACTCACAACTGGAATAGCCGATGAGTTTTGTGCTTCTGGGTGTGCTATACTCAAGGCTGCGAGGCGAGCAATGTCCCTCTCTCTTAATCCTTGGAAGTGAAAAGGCTTACCCCCTTCCGGCTTGAAATTCACCATCTTTTCAAAACACGCAACATGCCCGTGATGGTTTGCCAACCAATCCATACCAAGAATGACGTCAAAGTCTAAATCTTGGAAATCCAAAATGATAAGATCGGCCACTAGTTCATTCTCCCCTACTTGAACCACACAATCTCTGAATATCTTGTTCGTGTCAACTGACTTACCGAGTGGAGTTGCAATGGTCAACTCCCGCTCTAACGGAATAGCCTCAGTCAAAAATCCCTTCGCGAAACTAGGTGACACAAAGGAGTGAGTGGATCCTGTGTCGATCAACACTCGGGCGAGACACTCGTTCACTAATAAAGCGCCTGTGCGATTAAGTAGTGACTATTAGTAGATTTCAAACAACAACAAGCATCATACATAGGTAACCCTTAGTATAAATAATCACATAATAAACCATAGAAATTTACACAACTTAGACTCTAGAATTTTTTTTTTTTTTTTTTTGCGTACCTTGTACGTCATCGTCGGATGCACGTGCGTCTCTCTCCGATAGGGCGAAGACTCGGCCCTGAGTGGCTGGGCGAGGAGGCCGGGTAGACTGTGAGGCCCTCGAAGCCTGAGAAGAGCTAGGCTGAGATGTCTGCCTAATCGGGGGCCTGCTCCCCGAAGACTGAGCTGGCAATCGACGTCGGGGACAATCCCGAATCATGTGGCCCTGGTCGCCACAATGAAAACAGCCTCCTGTAGCCTTCCGACATTCCCCTGCTGGATGCCTCCTTCCACAAAGGGTGCAGACATCATGTGAATAAGTGGGAGGAGTATAACCCGTAGCCTGAGTCACTGCGGGGCGAGGAGCATACGAGGTAGCCGGGCGAAAAGCCGGTGGAGCACAAGGGCGGGGAGCCTGTGGTGCCGAGTACCTCCTCTGTGACTGAGCCGGCCCTACGGACTGATAAGACATAGTCCTAGCTCTCTTCGCCCCTGAACTACTAGATTGTCCCTTTTCTATTCCTCCTCTCTTAAAGAACTCTTCGGAATTCGACTCGGCCAACAATGCCTTGTCCACAACTTCTGAATATGTCTCATGTCGGAACATTGAGACACGATCCTTGAGGTAGGCCTTCAACCCCCTCTCGAATTTCCGGGCCTTCATAGCCTCGGTAGCTATCATGTGTGGAGCAAATCGAGATAGCTCTGAGAACTTGGCTTCGTAAGCCGCTACAGACATATTACCTTGCTCCAAGGTAATAAATTCAATTTCTTTCTTTTCTTTCATCCCAATCGGAAAGTACTTCTTGTAGAAAACGTCCAAGAATTCTCCCCATGTCCATTCTTGGCCTTGCCGGGTCAACTCTCGGGTCCGAAGTGCAGACTTCCACCAATGGTCGGCCTCGCCTTCAAGCATAAAGGCAGCCCATGTGACCCTCTCTACTTCCGTAGGTTCCAATAACGAGAATATCTTCTCAAGTTACCGAATCCAACCCTCGGTGACAAGTGAATCAATGCTTCCACAAAAAGTTGGAGGCCTCATCCTCTGGAAAGCTTCTATCCCAGCTTGGGCTCGGTTAGGAGGAGCCGGTATAAGTGCCGCATTAGGCGGAGTGGCCGGTCGCCTTGCCGCCAACATAGCCAAAGTCTCGGCTATGGATGCAAATGCTTGGGCAAAGCCGGGTTGATCATCACCCGATGGAGCATCACCTCCATTGCCCCTCGTGTTGTACCCGCGACCCCGGGTATTGCGTCTCATGATTTCTCCTGAGAACGACAATACAACATGAGTCTAACTTGGATACGCATTTAGTACAATTTTCGCAATTCACTCAATACATATTCATCAAGCATATTTAATAAGCATAACACAATTAACGCACACATGGTATACACAACAATGGCATCACATACAATCCATGTTCCTAGCGTAGGACTCTATGTTCGGTTGAAGTTCAACCTACTTTGACTAGGACTAACTTGTTAGTCCATACTTGGAATACAACTCTCTAAGGTGATTCTAATACCTTGTTCAATCATGGTCTTTAGTACTATGCGACCCTAGGGACTCTTATGCCTAGAGCTCTGATACCACCTCTGTCACGCCCCAAAATACCCCCTAGGAGTTAAGGGATACTTTAGAGGTGACTACGTGTACCTGTCAAACCATCCTGTAATGCAAGAGGCTAAACATAATATAATACAATGATAATTAGAGCGCGGAAACTAAACATAAGTGCGGAAGCATAAGCCAACTTTTTCTTTTCTTATATAACTCCAAATAGTATTCCAAGTTAACATATACCAAATACAATCAAAGTAAAGGTGGACATGCCCACCTATCAAAATTCAAAAAGGAACTCTCTAACCCTCTCCTCTCAACAGTGGTCGAGGTATGGCCACACCTCCAAGTCCCCATCCTCCAGAGACTGCCATGGGATAGGTGGCTCCCTCTCCTCTACATACTCCTCCTCGACCCAAGGCTCGGGGTCGAGGACATCCACAGTACCTGCCGACATAAAAGTACGGCTGAGCATGGAATACTCAGCGAGTACAAACTACTAGCTAACCATAACAATAGCGAAAGCATAACAACAGTGAGCAATACAAGATATTAATTTAAAGCAATAGTGAAAGCATAAGATACATAACCATATCTTGACATGCGTGTATGAATGCAAAAACCTCGGTAACGCTCATGTCTCGGAAACCTTTTTCGTGTCTCGGTCAAATCATGTATGTGTGTCGTGTCTTGTCTTGTATTTCATGTCTTGATTTGTTCTTGACTTGTATACTTGTGAGCCAGAGGCTAGCACCCTTCCTTAGGCTACCAACCTCCTTGTCATGTTCTTGTTCCATTTCTCTTGTGAGCTAGAAGCTAGCACCCTTCCTTGGGCTACCAACCTCCTTGTCATGTTCTTGATTCATCATATACAAATACAATCTTGGAAAACCCGGTTTCATGCATGCATGTGTACTCGTGTGCGTGCCAATAGTGACAATCATGGGGACACGTGTAACAAGAGGGATATCACATCATATTTCAATTCATAGTATAACATGTAAGCATTTAGGTGATCAACATGGCATTTGGTCAAGTCATCATTTACAAGAATAATTACATGAAGCTTACATCCATTTCCTTTATCAATTTCATTTATTCTTGGTTTAGGCATATTATCAAACATCCGGTGTGCAACATTTTAGTAGTTTTATTTCCCCTTTTTAGCGCATAAATTTCCAACACAACATCCAAGTATGTTCATTATTCATAGAGTGCCCTTCCACCATTTTCCATACCCACATTTCACCACGTCCAACGGCATCCAATCGCCTCTACATCCTCTCATCCATGCATCCACACCATTTTCCTCACCTTGTTTATATTTAGTGAATATGATACATTTCATAAGGGAGAAATACATAGTAGCAAAATCATATAGTTCATAGAAAAACCAGGTTATTGTTAGGGGAAGTTAGTAGGGTGTACTAACCTTGAATCAAGGCTTGATCCTTGGTAGGGACCTTGATTGAAGCTCCAACTTGAAAGATAAAGCCTTTGCTTGAAAGAAGCTTGAGTTGGGGAAGAAATCCCTTTCAAAAACGTGAGTGAGGGCTGCCCTAGCTTTGAGAATGCACCCCACCCTTGCTTGAGTTGAAATCTTGAAGAAAACGTGCTTGGGGATGATCTAGGGTCTTCACCCCTTTGATTTCTTCTCCAAAAGCAACCTAGGTTTAGGAAACCCTTTTCTCTTCTCTCTTATCTCCCAAATCTCTCTAAGTATAGTAAATGATGCCCTAAGGCTCGGGCAAGCCTTAAGGAGAAAGGGTTTAACCCCCAAAAGACGAAAAAGCCCTTAATGAAAATTCTGAAAAACACGAAGACCGAGCGATCGGTGGTTATAACCGATCGATCGGTTGCCTACCGAGCGATCGGTGTTATTGACCGATCGACCGGTCAAAAACTCACTCTCTGGAAAATTTCCCCATACAAATTTTTCGACCAGTCGATAGCCTCTGATCGATCGGTTTTGGACCGATCGATCGCTCCATGGACCGAGCGATCGGTGCTCTGCTGGTCCCGACTCTTTTGGCCATATCTTTTGACTCGCTCGTCCGATTTCGACGATTCAACTTGCGTTGGATTCGTCTCTCGAAAATGCACATTTCTGATGTTTTAGAATTTCTGATTTCTCCCTTATTTATTAATTACACTACGAAAACGGCCAATTAGCTACGAGAGTGTCATTCATTAAAGATGAAAAAGTCCGGGGTGCTACATTAAACCTCCAAAACGTGGGCGGAGATGTTACCGAGCTTGGAGGAGGCATTTCTCATGAACCTTGCCTTGGATTTGAAAAATCCAAGCCTTTGGGAGTGATCTAAGTCACCTACTTGCTTAATCTCTCCTCAAAGATGAAAACCCCTCTTGGAAACCCTCTTCTTCTCTCAAACTCTCTTAGGCTCTCTTTAGGTTTAGGGTAAACCAGAACCCCCGAATACAATCCCCTATTTATGGGCAAGGAGGATAAACCCTAAAAATCACGATTTAACATTCTGGGTTCGCGATCCACAATCGGTTGGAGCATATCAACCATCGATCGTAAGTTTCCATGATCGATCGTAAACGTTACCGAGAGTTTTGTCCATTTTTGTGATTCTACGATCGATCGTAAATTTCTACGATCGATCGCAGCTCACCTACGATCGTTCGTAGGATTTGTACGATCGTTCGTAACTTGCAGAAAATTTTTAGATTTTCCTTCTTTCGTCTTTCGGTCATAACTTTTGACTTGTTCATCGGATTTTGTTGATTCAACTTGTGTTGGACTCGTTACTCGAAAAGGAACCTTTCTGGCATTTTTGAACTTTCAATTTCCCCTTAATTTATTGACCAAATTGCCCTTAAAGTTAACTGATCTGTAATTGGAGTTCAGTAAACTAGAATTTTAACATATCCAACTTAGGAATCCCACTTCTTTAACATTCAAGGTTCTTTAAAATCTCTCATTTCATAAAATTGGAAGGTTATAAAGGCCTAAAGCCTTGGCACAGGTTCCAATACATGGGTAAAAGTTTTGGGGTTGTACAATTAGAGGTATGGAGATGAGAAAGGAATTCCATCTACCTCGAACACTGAGCCTGGTGCTAAAAGGCACTCTCCTGAAAATATGAAGGACCCTTCAACTCAGAAATTCATTCCTAAATGTCATAAATGTGGAGTGAAGGGTCATATTATGCCTCAATGTCCTAAACTTCGAAGAATGCCCAATCATGGTTTTGAGAACCAAAATAACTTTAATGAAAATCTTCAAAGGAGAGTTGAGGTCCTAATGGAGAAGTCTAGGAGTTTGTGTGAAGATATGATGAAAATTGCTCACAACTCTAAACATTGGCATGGTCATGACACTCCTTATGCTAGATATAAAGGAGGTAACAGGGAGAACCATAATGCTTCCCATTATTCTAGGACTCAATCTTGGAAAAAGAGGAACAGGAGGAAGAGGCAAAAGGTCATACCTACCTCATCTGAAACGGTTAGAGAACAAAGGGTGATTCAAAATTTTAAAACCATTTGGGTGAGAAAGGAAGTTCTAAAGGGCTTCACTTAGCCTGTGCCTTTCATACCTAGGGTGTGCTTTGCTTGCTATATCTGGTCCTAGTGCTATGCTTGTGTATTCTAGTAGTTTTTTTTTTGGTTTCTTGTTTTGGTTTTTTTTTCTATTTTCTTTATTTTGAAAAACCAAAAAACATTGAAAAACTATTAACTCCAAAAATATTTTTGTCATGTTGCCCTTGTTTGACTTGCATGATCTGCATTCCTTGTGTGATCTTTATTTATATACTTGCATGACTAGTTATATCTTGCACAGTTAGAGACTTATTCTTGTGTGTATGCTTTACAATTTCACATGCAACCTGACTGATTCTGTTGAGAGGTCTATTTTCCAATCTGTAGGTGTATGTTTTATCCCAAAAGTGTGACCATTGATGACCAATCTGGAATGACCATATTGTTAGTCATCCCCATTTTGTGTATCCTCCATGAGCAAAAATTATTGTTATGAAAAGGGCTACCTACTAGGCTAGTGTGAAAGTCACTATTGGATGCAAACAATATGAAATGGCTACCTAGGCGGATAGTAGGTATCTATCTGAGTCACTAGAGTGAAAGCCCCTACTGCCAATAGCCAGGACTACCTACCTGGAGAGTGTGAAAGCCATCATTGCATGAAAAGATATGTTCAGATAAAGAACATCAAAAGAAATCTTACAATGTTTGGATGTATTTGACCAAAAGTAAAAGAAAAATATTGAGTCAAATAAAATATACCAAAATGTGAAAAATCAACATATCTGGATCTAACTAGGTTTGACTTCTAGGAATTATGTCTCTTGAAGTCCCCTTAATGGTTAATGTGATATCCTTGGAAAGGGAAAGAAACCTTGATCTAGTATCTTGTCAGACCACCACTACACACATATTGCTTCACTTTTGAACTGTTCACTAAATATGACACAGTGAATTGGCTATGCTTTAGCATTCCGTGAGATTTAGTTAGATGTGTATCCTCAGTCGGACTAACTAATCATGTTCTTCATTGGATTTGTAATTTTAAATTACTACTGCTTGGAATACTTTTGATGCATGTTTGTGTGACACATAATACCTTTTTAGCATTAGTATTATGTGTTTCCTTCTTAGTTGGTATGGGGCTTTCTAGCTTAGGTGCCTTGATTTTGGTGGTGTCTTTGATCTTAGGGGGAGAAGATCAAGTTGTGTTGTTGGGAGGGGGAGGGGAGTTTTGTGCTTTATATTGCTATTTTGTTCCCCGCTCGTTAATCCCCACATTGTCTGCATTTGATTGGTTGTATTGTGATTACCTTGATATTTCACGTGTGTTAACTTGATATATTCTTTGAGATATTGGCTTCATGACTACCTTTGGCAATTGTGCCAAAAAGGGGGAGAATGTTGGGTATAAGCTCCCAAGTTCAGTACATTCCTTGCAACACCTGTGTTTATGTATTTTCATATTCCATACATGCTTCACTAGGTATTTTGTTTATGAGCATGTGCAGGTGCAGGGTTGCAGCAGGCAGATTTTCTTGACAAGAGCTTCAGTGTCTTCATTTAAGATGATTTGTCAATTGGGGTCATGTAATAGTGTTGGAGTCATGTAATGTCCTAATTCACCATTTTGATGTGTTTGGGTGAGTTTGTGTCAAGTCATGTACTTCAGATTGGTTTTGCCACGAATTTGCCAAAGTGGGAGATAAAGATTTTATCACATTCTTTGATGTTTTCTGATTTGGTGCATCTTAACCACCAAACATATTGATCTTACCTTCATTATCATACATGTCATAAGAGATGCAACCAAGAAATCTTCAAGCAAATTGTCTTATGGACTTGAACTCACCCGAGTCTTTAAACATTTCAAAGTCCTATTAGCTGTCTATCAAGACAAAAAGAATGTTACTGATTCAGATGAGTATTCCAAAGCTACCATCATGAGTATGGGATACACATGGATTGACTCTAGTAATGTTTGGGTTCCAAAATCCCAAACCATCCATTCTTAAGATTCTTTTGTCATTCCAGACCCATCTGTTCATATTCCTACTTCCACTCCTCTACCTTCTCACTCTTCTCCTCCAGTACCTCCTTCTACTTCCATTCCTAACTCTTTTGATCCACTCCCTTCTTCCCATCATCCCATTCCATCTCCTACTCTCTCTCCTGCCCATTCTCCTATCTTTCACCCTTCTTCAGTAGCTGAGCCGGTAGTTGTAGTAGAGCCAGAGTCAGATGATGAGCCAGCAGTAGAGATTGAGACTGGAGATGAGTGGCCTGAGATTTTGGTAGATACTGAGCTTCTTGAGTCTTCACATATATAGGACTCATATCAATTTGAGGACCCAGGGCAGTAGTTTGTATCTCCCAGTAGGCCAGCACCATCAGATGAGCAGATGAGCTTGATGGCTGGTCAGATTGCCTCCATGGCTTCGACCATGGAGCAATTCCAATTAGAGATCAGGTAGAGCCAAATTTAGTTCCAGTACGAGACTAGAGACAGGCTACCATCTCTAGAGTCCAGGATGGAGGGGATCCAGGCTGAACTAAAGAAGAGGGAAAAGTAGCTTGAGCCAAGACTTGAAGAAATTGAGATAGCTCGGGAAGTGATAAAGATTAGAGTGGACTCCATTTTATCATTGATTGAGAGGAAGGCTATAGATGCATCTGTGGTCAGTGACAGGCTGAGTGATGATGTCACCAACATAGGGAAGGCTGTTAATGTTCAAGCTAGCTTCATTCATTAGATGGCCGGATTAATGGATACTCAGGCTCCTATCATTGGAGAGATGGTTGCCAGAGTAAATTAAGTTGCCATAGAGATGCTGAGTATTAAGAAGAATCTTGAACTAGTTCCTATCCCTCTGGATGTGGATGTCCCATCTCACATTCCACCTCAAGCACCACAAGAGAAGCCTCAAGAGAAAACTGTAGAGCCACCCAAAGAGCAAACAGCAGAGCAAGTCATATCTAGTGACTCCTCTCAAGATCTATCGAAGTTTGAAGCCTTCAAGATCAAGAGCACCTCTTCCAAGCCTAACAGCCCAAGGAAGAGACAAAAGCTAGGATGAAGACCACCTTTGTGTTTTTTTATTTTTTCTTGATGCATTGATTGTTTTTGTTTGGTATTGACTGTTACTTTTTGAAAAATCTCATACTTGTAATTCCGTTTTCTGATATAAATATATATATATAAATATATATATATATAGATATGAGATTTTTTTTCTTATGATGAAGTTGTCGATTTAATTTTCTCTATTACATTTTTTTTGATGATGCCAAGGGGAAGAGAAAATGTGAATGTTGCATGAAAATGGATGATTGGTTACTATGTTTATGAATAATGACATAAAATTTTCTTTATGGAACTTCTCTTGGTTTATAATTGACAATGATTAATTTATTATCATAAGAACCAATTCAACTTAAAATCGAATCAATGCTTATATGTCTTTGGATATTTGAACCTTTGGGTGAGTTACTATGTTTATTCTTGAATGATCCTAAATATGCATAAATTTGCTCTGAAACTTTTTTTTATAGAAATGCATATGTCAAGGGGGAGCTAACCAAAAATTTATTGGAATATATATATTGAGGGAGAGCTCAACCCAGGTCATTCAAATTATTATGTCATCATCAAAAGGGGGGAGATTATTAGCCTCAAGGTTACAACTCTAAGTACCCTTAATAGTTCGATGATAACACAATAATGGAATGATCTTTATGGTACTAATATTTCCATTTAGAATGAGTAATTTTAGAGAAAAAGAATATTAAGGTAATCATTCAAGTTATGAATAATTTATATGTTCAACAACTCAAGGGGATCAACCTAAAAGTCCAAGCATAAGTCACTTCAAGGGAAAAAGCTTCAAGGACTCAAGCCAATTCAAGAAGACCCATCAAGAATGAAGCTCTACAAATTTAGAAAGAAGATTAACTCTCAAAGTAGTCTAGTGTTATCTTTAAAAGTGTCTAGGACCTTGTAAAAGTCCTCAAGACATTGGAACATGATTGCTCAAAGTTACCTAGATAGACCCTAGGAGACTTAGAATAATTTGGACATAATTCTAAGGGCCTAAAAATGATTAAAATAATGTTTACATGAATGCCCATGGACCATACAAAAATTTTCATCCTTTTGGTCTCATTAAGATGAGCTCCCTGAAAAATTTCAGAGAACTCGTCGACAAGTGGAAGAGACTCATCGATGAGTGAGATGATAGTAAACCTCATTTGCTTACTGTTTTCACTCGATGATGACTCCAACCTTTTCCATACTCACTCGTCGACGAGTTCTTGCGGGAAATGAGTGTAACGGCTAGTTCGCATCAAATGACCTCCCAACGACCATATTTGATTGCTCAACTATAAATAGAGCTTATTTATGAACAATCAAGCAGATTCTTACAGTATTCATTCATACATTATTTATTCAAAATCCTCCAGCAATCAATTCTATGTTTTTCATTGAATACCTAAAATCCCAATCCCACACTGCTTGAGCCTTCAATTCCAAGCATTCTTGAGTGATTATTAGATTTGTATTCAATTCTTATCTAGCTCAGAGCTTTCAATTTCAGATTTCATATCCAACAACTCTTTGTAAAAGAAAAAGTCAAGAATCGAGGATGTGAGCACGAATTTTGGAACCCTAATTAATCTCATGGGATTTGAATTATTTAGAGTCACCACCTATTCATTCAAAAAGGATAAGTCCCTGAGTGTTGGATAAGGTCTTGGTCTATAGTAGAGGTCAGGGTAAGGGGTTTGGTTCTGTCACGACCAAAAACCCACCCTAGGAGTTAGAGTGAACTTTGGACGACTAATCATGATATACATGACTTGCTTGACAAACAAACCTACAAAAACCCACAAAGCACATACAATAGAGGATAGCGGAAACATACTCTAATATGGCACAGCGGAAGGCTTAACCAAACCTCTATGTATATATATGTGATCCAAGTTTATACAAAAAAATACACAAAAGAAAGAGCGGACAAGCCCGCCAAAATACATGAACATATATCTCTCTACTCACCCACAGCTATTCACTCAGAATCTACCACCTCTAATAATAACCCTCTACCGGAGGTTCTTCCACAGGTTCCTTAACGTACTCCTCCTCCACCCAAGGGCTCGGAGAACATATATCAAAAGGAGCAGCCGCTCCGCTATCACCTGCCGACATAAGAAGTACGGCTGAGCATGGAATACTCAGCGTGCACCAAATGCTAACCAATAGTCATAGTACAGCAACAATGATATATATATAAGCAGGAAGTAGTTAATCTCATAACAGGAAAGTAAAGCAGTTTATAATCATGCTTGCATTTTCGTAAAAGCTGATAAAACCCTTGAAAACATCGTTCACTTGACTTGACTCAAATTACCCTTCTTGTTTTTGAAAACTTGTCTTGTCTGTCTTGTCTTGTTGTATCATGTTGTGTCATGCTCGTCATGCGTGTCATGCCATGTCATGCTTGCTTGGAAAATAAACTACTTGTGAGGGAAGGGAGACCCTTCTTCCTAAATGCTCATGCTTGTCATGCCATGTATCTTGCTTGCTTGGAAAATAAACTACTTGTGAGGGAAGAGAGACCCTTCTTCCTAAATGCACTTGCGAGGGAAGGGAAACCCTTCTTATGATATGTACTTGTGAGGGAAGGGAGACCCTTCTTCCTAAATGCACTTGCAAGGGAAGGAAAACCCTTCTTATGATATGTACTTATGAGGGAAGGGAGACCCTTCTTATGCATGCGAGTCTTGTTTTTGCCAAAAGTGAGGTAAAACATATCGTAGGATATCTCCCACCTCTAATTCCCGTTATTTAAAAACCTCGGTAAATCATGTCATACATGCCGTGCTCGTGGAATCTTGAACATACTTGCATTTCAATTTAAATATGACAATTGAGTAATTTACAATACATATAACATCAATAATTTGAGCAAGTCAATATTCATGCAATTTAGGGAAAACAAGAAAGCACACAATCATAGGCCCTAGCAAGTTCCAATAATTAATTAAGCATGCATTTCTTAATTTATAACTCATTTTATTCACCTTGGCATTTCATCAAACGTGGGGTGTGTTCATTATTTATTAAACCTACATCATGCTTTTCTAGGTGGGTTGATGCTCACATCACACATGTATGTTTATTATGGATACAATGCCGTTCCCATTTCATTCATCACAACCATACACACGGCATCCAATCGCCCATTCACATCCAACAACCATTCCTTCATCCCATTTGGTTCATACATTAGGGAAACTATAAAGAAGAAGGAAAGAAAAGAGGTATGAACTAGGAGGGTAGCAAAAGGTACCGACCTTGACAAATAAGGGAAGAAACCCCTTGCAAAAACGTGCGTGAGTCACTACCCTAGCTTGGGGAAAGTGCTCCTCACGAGCTTGAGCCGAGAATTTGAAGAAGAATGAGCTTGTGATGATCTAGGGTTCTTAAAACCCTTTGATTTCTCCCCAAAAGCAAACCCTAGGTTAGAAATCTCCTTCTCCTTTCTCTCTATCTCTCAAGGTCTCTACTTTGGGTTTATGAACCCTCAAATGCTCGGGCAAAGCCTTTAAGACATGAGTGATGAAACGCCCAAAAGACGAAAACACCCTTACTGAAATTTCTGCAAAACGCGGGGGATCGAGCGATCGGTGGTTATGACCGATTGATCGGTTGCCTACCGAGCGATCAGTGTTCTTTACCGAGCGATCGGTCAAACACATACGGTCTAAAAAATTTTCCCATACAAAAAAGTTAACCAGTTGATAGCTACCGATCGATCGGTTGTGGATCGATCGATCGCTGTTGTGGACCGAGCGATCGGTGGTCTGCAGGTCTAAACTGTTTTGGCTATATCTTTTGAGTCGTTCACCGGATTTTGACGATTCAACTTGCGTTGGGTTCGTACTTCGAAAAGGAACATTTCTAATGTTTTGAAATTTTCAATTTCTTCCTTATTTAATAATTGTACTATATTAAAGTCAAATTGGCTACGAAAGTGTCATGCATTAAGCATGAAAAAGTCTGGGGCTCTACATCCTCCCCCCCTTACAAAAAATTTCATCCTCGAAATTTAGACAATACTTGCATTACAAATCAAAACAACATTACAAGTCATATAGAAAACCTATACAAAAAGTCATTCAAACAATTCCGGGTACTTCGCTTTGACTTCGGCCTCACGCTCCCATGTAGCTTCCTCTCGACCATGATGTTGCCACTGCACGAAAACCAACAAAATTGTTTTATTGCGAAAGACTTGATCTCTCCGATCCAATATATGAACCGGCCTCTCAACTAAAGTGAGATCCTCTCGAATTTCCAACGGTTCCAAGTATATGACATTCGAAGGGTCCGCAATGTACTTTCGAAGCATAGACACATGGAAAACGTTGTGATCCGCGGCCATATGAGGTGGAAGAGCTACCCTGTAAGTAACTTCACCAACTCACGTGATGATCTCAAACTGGCCAACATATCGAGGACTAAGCTTGCCTCACCTACCAAATCTCATAACTCCTTTGCTAGGAGATACCTTCACAAAGACTTGATCCCCAACCTGAAATTCCAAGTCCCTACGGCGCGAGTCCGCATAGCTCTTCTGACGATCTTGAGCGGCTTTCAACCGATCCAGGATGATCTTGGCTATACTCTCAGTTTGCTCGATCAACTCCAGACCTAACACCTTTCTTTCTCCTACCTCATCCCAGTAGAGAGGAGACCTGCAACTTCGCCCATACAAGGCCTCAAATGGTGCCATTTGGATGCTCGCCTGGTAGCTGTTATTGTAGGCGAATTCGACTGAAGGCAAGTGTTCTTCCCAACTACCCTTGAAATCCAGCATACACGCTCGAAGCATGTCTTCGATGACTTGGTTCACCCTCTCGGTTTGTCCATCCGTCTGTGGATGAAAAGCGGTGCTGAAATCGAGTCGGGAACCCATAGCTTCCTGAAAACTCTTCCAGAACCTGGATGTGAATCTCGGATCCCGATCTGACACAATCCTAACTGGCACCCTTGGTAGCCTAATAACTTCCTTGATTTATAGCGCGACCAACTGACTAGAGTTGAAGGTAGTACGGTAGGGTAAGAAATACGCGGACTTTGTTAAACGATCCACCACGACCCAAATTGCATCTGAGTTCTTTGCCGTCTTTGGCAACCCAACACTGAAGTCCATGGAGATGTGCTCCCATTTCCACTCGGGAATCGGGAGAGACTGGAATAGACCCGCCGGTCTCAAGTGCTCTGCCTTTACTTGTTGGCACACCAAGCACCGTGCTACATACTCTGCAACACCCTCTTCATATTCGCCACCAAAAGTGATTCTTGAGGTTCCGGTATATTTTTGTACCCCCAGGATGCACTGTGTACTTCGAACGGTGTGCTTCATCCATAATCTTCCTCTGAAGATTTGCATTGGCTGGGACACATAGCCTTCCCTTGAATGTAATAGCACCCCGGCTAGTCAGAGAGAAGTCTTCACTACCCTTAGCAACTTCCTTATCCCGGAAAGCCAACAATTCAGCATCTGTGGCTTGATACTATTGGATCAAATCTATAAGGTACGGTCGGACCGTGACATTTTCCAAAATAGGACTGCGGACAGAATCATTCACACTGATGTCCAGATTTGCCAAATCTTCCACTAATCTCTATTCTCGCACTAACATATAGGCCAACAACCCCGGAGGTCTTCTACTCAAAGCGTCAGCCACTACGTTCACTTTCCCCGAGTGGTATTGGATGGTGCATTCATAGTCTTTCAAAAATTCGATCCAACGCCGTTGCCTTAGATTCAACTCCTTTTGGGAAAAGAGGTACTTGAGGCTCTTGTGATCCGTGAACACATAGAACTCTACCTCGTAAAGGTAATGATGCCAAATCTTAAGTGCAAACACGACTGCAGCAAGTTCCAAGTCGTGCGTGGGGTAATTCTTTTCATGCTCTTTCAATTGCCTTGATGCATAGGCAATGACCTTCTTGTGTTGCGTGAGCACACACCCAAGTTCGACATGTGAAGCATCACTATACACCCCATACCCCCCATGTCCAGATGGTAGAGTAAGGACGGGGGCCGTGATAAGTCTCTTCTTCAGTTCCGTGAAACTGATCTCGCACTTATCGCTCCATACGAACTTTGCATTCTTCCTTGTCAGGTAAGTGAGTGTTGCAGCATGGCAAGAGAAACCCTCTACGAATCTCCGGTAATAGCCTGCCAACCCAAGGAAACTGCGTATCTCTATGACACTCTTGGGCCTCGCCCAATTCATGACTGCCTCTATCTTCTTTGGATCTACTGAAATACCTTCTGCGGATACAACGTGGCCTAGGAATGCCACCTCTTCCAACCAAAACTCACACTTGCTAAGTTTGGCGTACAGCTTGTGCTCTTTCAACATTTCCAAAGCAAGACGAAGGTCTCGCATGTGATCTTCCTGTGTCTGGGAATACACCAAGATATCGTCTACAAACACGATCACACATCGATCCAGGTATGGCCGGAACACCCGGTTCATTAAATCCATAAAGGCTGCCAGCACATTTGTGATACCAAAAGGCATCACCAAGAACTCGTAGTGTCCGTATCAAGTCCGAAAATCAGTTTTGGGCACATCCTCGGCCTTGATCTTCAACTAGTGGTAACCGGACCGAAGATCGATCTTTGAGAAAAATCTCGCTCCTTTCAACTTATCGAACAAGTCATCAATTCTAGGCAATGGATACCTATTCTTTATAGTGACTTTGTTCAATTGCCAATAATCAACGCACATCTGCATCGAGCCATCTTTCTTCTTAACAAATAAAACTGGGGCACCCCACGGTGAGACACTTGGTCGAATGAAACCAAGGCATTGTAATTCCTCCAACTGAGTCTTCAACTCCTTGAGTTCAATAGGGGCCAGTCTATACGGAGCCCTGAAAATAGGAGCAGTGCCTGGTACAAGCTCGATCACAAACTCAATCTCTCTGTGTGGAGGCAATCCTGGCAACTCCTTTGGAAAGACAGCCAGGAATTCACTCACGACTGGAATAGTCAAAGAGTCCTTTGCCTTGGGGTTCACTAGGCTCAACGCCGTAAAACGGGCAATATCTCCACTTCTCAAAACCCGAAAATAAAATGACTTGCCTTCCACTGGCCGGAAGAGTACCATCTTTTCAAAACAAGCCACAT
>CM026555.1:19439588-19542089 GCA_015143295.1 Tetracentron sinense | reverse complement strand
AAAACTTTTGAAAACATCATGCACTTGACTTGACTCAAATTGCCCTTCTTGTGCTTGAAACTTATCTTTTCTGTCTTGTCTTGTTGTATCATGTCGTGTCATGCTCGTCATGCGTGTCATGCTATGTCATGCTTGCTTGGAAAATAAACGTGTTTATGCTACTTGTGAGTGAAGGGAGACCCTTCTTCCTAAATGCTCATGCTTGCCATGCCATGTATCTTGCTTGCTTGGAAAATAAACTACTTGTGAGGGAAGGGAGACCCTTCTTCCTAAATGCACTTGCGAGGGAAGGGAAACCCTTCTTATGATATGTACTTGCGAGGGAAGGGAGACCCTTCTTCCTAAATGCACTTGCGAGGGAAGGAAAACCCTTCTTATGATATGTACTTACGAGGGAAGGGAGACCCTTCTTATGCGTGCAAGTCTAGTTCTTGCCAAAAGTGAGGTAAAACATATCGTACGATATATCCCACCTCTAATTCCCGTTATTGAAAAACCTCGGTAAATCATGTCATACATGCCGTGCTTGTGGAATCGTGTACATACATGCATTTGAATTTAAATATGACAATTGAGTAATTTACAATACATATAACATCAATAATTTGAGCAAGTCAATATTCATGCAATTAGGGAAAACAAGAAAGCACACTATCATAGGCCCTAGCAAGTTCCAATAATTAATTAAGCATGCATTTCTTAATTTATAACTCATTTTATTCACCTTGGCATTTCATCAAACATGGGGTGTGTTCATTATTTATTAAACCTACATCATGCTTTTCTAGGTGGGTTGATGCTCACATCACACATGTATGTTTATTATGGATACAATGCCCTCCCCGTTTTATTCATCACAACCATACACACGACATCCAATCGCCCATTCACATCCAACAACCATTCCTTCATCCCAATTGGTTCATACATTAGGAAAACTATAAAGAAGAAGGAAAGAAAAGAGGTATGAACTAGGAGGGTAGCAAAAGGTACCGACCTTGACAAATGAGGGAAGAAACCCCTTGCAAAAACGTGCGTGAGTCGCTGCCCTAGCTTGGGGAAAGTGCTCCTCACGAGCTTAAGCCGAGAACTTGAAGTAGAATGAGCTTGTGATGATCTAGGGTTCTTAAAACCCTTTGATTTCTCCCCAAAAGAAAACCCTAGGTTAGAAATCTCCTTCTCCTTTCTCTCTATCTCTCAAGGTCTCTACTTTGGGTTTATGAACTCTCAAATGCTTGGGCAAAGCCTTTAAGGCATGAGTGAAATGCCTAAAAGACCAAAACACCCTTACTAAAATTTCTGCAAAACGTGGGGGACCGAGCGATCGGTGGTTATGACCGATCGATCGGTTGCCTACCGAGCGATCGGTGTTCTTTACCGAGCGATCGGTCAAAAACATACTCTCTGAAAAAATTTTCCATACAAAAAAGTTAACTAGTCGTTAGCTACCGATCGATCGGTTGTGGACCGAGCGATCGGTGCCCTGCAGGACCAAACTGTTTTTGCCATATCTTTTTACTCGTTCGTCGGATTTTGATGATTCAACTTGCGTTGAGTTCGTACTTCAAAAAGGAACATTTTTGATATTTCAGAATTTTTAATTTCTTTCTTATTTATTAATTGTACTATATTAAAGGTAAATTGGCTACGAAAGTGCCATACATTAAGCATGAAAAAGTCCGGGGCTCTACAGGTTCAGTCCGGGGAAGGTGTTAGGCACCCTGAGGCTTCCATTTTGCAATGGTTCCCTACTCCCTAGGTTTAAGCCAAAGTAAAGTCAATGTTGTTTAAATGCCTAAGTGCTTAAGATAACACTAATCTAAGAGAAAAAAGCTAACTAGGGTCGAACCTGGGTTGGGTTGCCTACGTACTCACAAGGTGAGATCAGACCGATCGTAGTTCGGGCACGTGAGCCCGTGCCAAGGTTAGGGGGTGGGTGTGTGTGCACCAATGGTGGCTAATAGGCTAGTCGAGGTTAGTCAAGTGCAAGGTATTGGGCCCGGTAGGCCTAGGGTTAGTCCGGTAGACTAAGAAAAATGCCCGATAGGCCAAGAGAGAAGCCCGATAGGCTAAGGTAAAGTTTAACCAAGGTTAGGATTACTAACCGGGGTTAGGTCAAACTAACCATGGTTAGGGTTGCTAACCATAGTTAAGGGAGGTATGGTCAAGTTCGATAGGCTGAGGTTGGGCCTGGTAGGCCAAAGGTGAGCCCGGTAGGCTAAGGGATTTAGGCCCGATAAGTGAAAATCGGATTTAATCAAGGTTAGGGTTGCTAACTGGGGTTAAATGGATAAGTCACCATGGCTAGAGTTGCTAACCATGGTAAAATGGCCAAAATTGAAACATTTTGGACACATAGCAATATTTTAGATTTTTTGATAGTTTTCTAGATTTTTACTAAGGATTTAGGGTTGCTTAACCATGGTTAAATGTTAACCTAGGTTGGGTTAACTCTAGTTAAGGGTCAAGGTAGGCCCAGAGAGTGTGGTAGGACCTAGAATGGCCTCTTAGCAGGTTTGGGCCCTGTGTAAAACTCCAAATCCAGTAAATAAGGAATGGCGGTAGACTGTTTACCGTAATTCCAAAACTCCATGATTTTGGAATGGCGGTAGATAGTCTACCTCCATTACAGTATTTTCCTGCAATGGCTTTGTAGAGAAGAGAGGTTGAGTTAGGGATGACCCCACAGGATTCTGGACCCACAGGGTGGAATAAAAAAGTCTAAAGAATGTCCTGGGCCTATGGTGGGCCCTAGACATGGTCTGGTATGGGCCTGGTGTAGGCTCAGAGGCACTGTGTTTGGTAAACTAAAATGGCGGTAGATGGATTACCTCTATTCTGCCAATTTCTTATATAGGCTAAAATTAACCATGATTAGGTGCATGGGATAGACCTGGTATGACTAGGGAAGATAGGCCAGGGTGAGAGGAGTCTAACCATGGCCCTAGATTGGACCAGGGCCCACCCTAACTAGGGTTACCGCGTCTGTAAGAGAGATGACTAGAGATGGCGGTAATGGATCTACCGCCATTCCTGGAAAATTCAGAAAAAAAGTTTTCCCTTACTAGGAGCAACACCAGTGGGTTGCTAGGGGATCCCTCATGGATTGAGGGTCCCCTAGAACCAAGAGGGGAGCTCCATGCACGCAAAGAGGGGGGATCTACACCAAGTTAGGCCTCAAGGGGATCCCCCTATGCCTATGAGGAAGGCTGGAGGGCCCTTGTCCTAGGCTGAAAACTACAAAGTAATGAACAAGACTGAAGCAAAGGACCCCTGGAGTAGGACCAGGGGGTCTTATATGGTTTTACAGAAGAAATACACAAAGGGTAGGACTGCTACCTTCTCGGCTTGGATGCACATGGTGGTGAGCTGCTGCAAGAAGCTGGGACAAGTCTGGGGTGGCCTAGTGAGGTCTGAGATGACCTCAAGGTGGAAGCCTAGTGGGCTGGAAGATGATTGGCCTGTCATAGCACTCGGACATGGGGTTACTTAGAGTGCAATGGAGGTGGGAGGTGGTGCACAGGGTCGTGGTGAGTGGGGGTGGCCTGTGGTAACTTCTGGGAAAGTCTCTGGAGGGCTAGAGATATACCTTAATGGAGGACTAAGGTTGAAGAGGGGTGGGGAGTGGTTTGGCCGAGCTTGGATAGGGGTATCCTATGGAAGATTTCTAGTCCTTCGAACTAAGGATGGGGGGGATTTATCGAAGTTGGGGGGAGACCCAGGGCAACCTGGGGTTTACTAGAGGCATGGAGGACAAGCTAGAGAGGGCTTGAGTGGTCCAAGAGGGGTGCAGTTGTAGAGCCCCGAAATTTCATTTCACTAAGAATGAAGAGTGTGTGAATAGTGCCCAAGTGTGGTTTTGTACACTTATGAGTCTTATGTTAATATATGTGTATTTAAAATTATGGCGTATATGTTCCAATGGGTCTATATGTCCTTAGGGAATGTGTTGGAAGCATAAAAGAGTGTTGGAAGTGCATTGGGGAAGATTCGAGTGGTGTAAACAAGTTTTTCAGAAAAACAGGGGTCGACCGATCGCTCGGTCATTACCTGCGATCGATCGGTCCACTACCGATCGCTCGATGGCTGTCGCACGGTTAACTTTTTTGTATGGGGAAAAATTCCAGAGAGTGTGTTTTTGACCGATCTCTCGGTCATAACACCGATCGACCGGTAACCGATCGCTCGGTCCATACCACCGATCGATCGGTCATACGCAGTTTTTCTTCATTAAGGGTGTTTAAGACTTTAAACACAACCCCTTGCCTATAAATAGGCTGAGTTCGTGCCTTAGGGTTTCAGAAACCCTCTGTGCCCTATCTTAGGAAATTTTGAGAGAGAGAAGAAGGAGAGGAACTACTTGTTGATCAAGCTTGTGGAAGATCAAGGTTCTTCCACTTCCCTTGGTGATTCTCAACCAAGAACACAAGGTTATTGCTTGTTCAAGCCTTCGGGAATCAAAATCTTTGATTTCACCAAGGTAGATACACTCTACTACAATCTTGCAATCCTACTAGTTACTACTTATGATTCTTCTTATCTATGCCCTATCTATATGTATTGATTCTACGTATGAAAAGGTGTGATTATATACTTGGATGAAGGTTACTATTATGATGCACTCTAAGTGTTTGATAAGATACCTCTAAGGGATTCTATGCTTAAATATGATGATTTCTCTTATTAAGTGCATATGCTCGCATGTCTCGCATAAACCGATGGTTTCCATGGATTTCTCCAAGTACAAACAAAGGTTTTTCACGAAAAGACGAATAATGAATGATTCTAAGTAACTCTATGATTTCTCTAAGATCGTTTCACAAGCTCTAAGGATCATACCATGCTCACAAGGAAACTCTATGATAATGCTCTAAGATCGTCTCACAAGCTCCACGGATCACAATGAAATGCTCTAAGATCTCTAAGGTTATGCTCTATGGAAATACTCTACGGTATTGCTCTATGCTCTATGTCTCTACGGATCATAATGACTCTAAGTAACTCCATGAACTCGCAAGAACTCATAAGGCTATGATTATCGATTGACTCACACGGTTACAGTTTTGGTTTCGAATATTATCTCACATATGCTTTCACGGTTTCCATGCTTTAAGGATTTTATGGATTTCATTCTCCATGTCTTGTATGCTCTATGCCTAACCGCTTTATTGTTATTAGTTTGTATACACTGAGTATTCCATGCTCAGTCGATATTGTTATGATCGGCAGGTGCTCGGGTTCCATTCGATTTGTGTGGCGAAGAACCTTGGGTCGAGGAAGAGTACCGTGACCCGGAGCCTTCCATGGATCACTATCATGACGATGGTGCTCTAGATAGGAGTCGTGACTTCGATTTTTGTTGATCGACCGACTTAGAACTTGTGTCTTTTATTATGTGAGTGTGGGGTTTGTCCACTCCACTTTTGGGTTTCTCACACATGTATACTTGTTGGTTCTTACTTGAGCCAAGCTATAGGAGTATTCATTTTGCTTCCGCTATGTTTAGTATGTTATTTTCCGCTGTGCATTGTATTTCGTTTCTGCTATGTATATTCAGGTACTCTGACAGGTTTCCACGTGTGCCTTATGTATCATACTGGAGGTATGATACGGCGGTCACGAGTCATAGTATCCTTAACTCCTAGGGGGTATTTTGGGTCGCGACAGCAGTGCACTGGTTTGCAGAAATCTGGAAATGGCGGTAATAATATTACCGCCATTCTTGATTTAAACCAATATGAGAATGGTGGTAATGTTATTACTGCTATTTAGGATTTTTACCAAGAATGGCCTAGCCCTCACAAGATTGGGCCGAAAGCACTGCTCATTTTGCTATATGGGGTAATGGCGGTAAAGTTATTACCGCCACTGCACTGGGCTCTAAAGGTTTATGGGCCATGTTTGGGCACATAGGGGAGTTTGGTTGTGGTTTTGAGATTCTTGGGCCTGAAATGGGCCTTGGGTGGACATAGGGTTTAACCATGATTTACCTAGGGTTAGGCCTAGGGTTTGACTTAGGACTTATGTAGGGTTAAGCCTAGGGTTTAGTTTCAGGATTTATCTAGGGTTGCTAGGGTTTACCTAGGGTTGGACCAGGGTTTACCTAGGGTTAAGATTTGACTAGGGCTCAGCTGCGGATAACCTTGGTTAATGGGTTTAACCATAGTTAGGGTAGGGTGTAAAAATTGGGTGCTTATAGAGGATTCTTGCACTAGTTGAGAAGAAGGTCTTCTTGTTGCCAAGAGAGGGTTTCTCTTGAAGTAGTTTTATCCTGAGTCTATGAAAAGGATTGTAAAGGCTTACTCTCTACCCGTAAAGAAGAGTGCGATTAGTGGAATCGTAAAAAAATCCATACAGTGAAAAGCTTAAAGGTGGGGACGTAGGCAAGTTGCAAAACCCCGATAACACATGTTGTGTGTGGTATTCTTGCTCTTTCCCTCTCTCTATTCAAACTTGTTATTGCTTGTAGCATTAGTGATTAAATTTTTAATTCCGTATAAATCACTGAGTTAATTTTTTAAATATCCATTGACCCTAATCACCCCCCCTAGGGTCCATTATCTAGGCAACAACACATAGAGTGCATGGAGTGCTTGTGAGTATCACAATATACTTAGGAAACTTTAAACATTTCATACATGTTCATACAAGACATATTAACATCATAGTATACTTGGAAAAATCCTTAAAACATGGAACATCTTTATTCATGGTGCTCCATCACAATAATCTTGACCATTAAGCCTATTTCATCAACATCATACACACATCATGTTTTATTTAAAGATAATATCCCAAAAGAGATTTACCACTGACCTTGAGAAAATCCCAAATTTTAAACCCTTATTTCTAGGTTGAATCATAGCGAGGTTCGAAAATAGGTGTATTTACTTATGAAACTGCAACAAGCTAGTTACTAGGGTGTAGTTACCCTTACTCTTGAGAAATTTCCACTAAAAATCCACATTCCATGACTTGGATTATCACAAAGCTAGATAGGAGAATGTATTTACAAAATCTCATGCATTCAACATCTTATATTCAATCATCTTTTTCAATATTTATTCCAGAACAAAGCTAGATAATAGAATGTTCTTACTTTTTGGAATCAAATCCTCGAGACTTTGTGCGTGAAGGAGGCCTTGGATTGCAAGATCCTTGCTCCTCCTTTGATCTTGAGAAGCCTTGAGGTGAGATTTGGGGTTTCACCCTTGATCTTGAGAAAGCCTCTCTAAAAACCTAACTTTCTCCCCCTTTTTTCTCAAAATCTCTCTTAGATTTAGTGTTGCCCTAAAACCCACGAAAATGGCTTCTATTTATAGCCCAAGGGAATAAAACCACAAAAATCTCGCATTTGGGGCTGTTTTCCGACTTAACTGTGCATGACCATTTGAACGGTCTTTTGATCGTTCGAATGGTGGTATAATCATTCGAACAGTTATGCCTACTGTTTGTGGTTTCCGAAATTTTGATTCAATATTTACTGGGATCATTCGAACGGTCATGGAACCGTTCAAACGGTTTAGGCCATTGTCTTTGAATAATGAT
This sequence comes from Tetracentron sinense, assembly GCA_015143295.1. NCBI lineage: Eukaryota > Viridiplantae > Streptophyta > Magnoliopsida > Trochodendrales > Trochodendraceae > Tetracentron > Tetracentron sinense. The sequence goes on along the minus strand of CM026555.1, from coordinate 19,534,541 downwards.
TTTATTTTCATCATCCACTGGGAACGTTCGAACGGTCATGCAACCGTTCGAATGGTCACCCCTATTTTCTTCTAATTTTCTTGTTTTCTCATTGGCTTAGGTCTTTTCTTTTCTTTAATCATTCCAAGAGTCATTAGGACCTTAGAACACATGTCATACACATTACACACTTTAAGCTTCATTTTCTCATTTTCATTAACCAAAGCAATGAACATACAAAAGGCTTCAAGCCTTGGAACACTATTCACTGAGGCGATGACCCAAAGTTTCGAGGTCTTATAAATTTTCTAGTTCTTTATGTAGATGATATTCTACTCATTAGAAATGATGTAGGAATGTTATCAACTGTTAAAATCTGGTTGTCTTGTAACTTTGCTATGAAAGACCTTGGTAAAGCCTCCTATATTCTTGATCTTAAATTGTTTAGAGATCGAAAGAAAATGATGCTTGGATTGTCCCAAGTCAATTATATTGACAAAATCTTGTGAAAATATAGCATGAAAAATTTCAAGAAAGGGATATTACCCTTTAGGGATGGAATTAGTCTCTCCAAATCAAAGTTTCTAGATACTGATGATGAAAGAGAGTAGATGAGTCATTGCCCAAATGCATCAATAGTAGGAAGTTTGTATGCTATGTTGTGCACAAGACCTGATATTTGTCACACAGTTAGTATCGTGAGTAGATATCAATCAAACCCTGGTCCTGAGCATTGGACAGTAATTAAGCACATTTTCAAATATCTGAGGAGGACTATGCATCACTGTTTGGTTTACAGTGGAGAAGATCTGACTGTTGTGGGGTACACAAATTCAGATTTCCAGGTAGATATAGATGATAAAAAGTCCACCTCAGGGTTTGTCTTTACTCTTGGGAAAGGAGCCTTTAGTTGGAGGAGTTGCAAGCAAACAACAACTGCTGACTCAACAATTGAAGCAGAATAAATTGCTGCAAGTGATGTTACAAAGGAAGCAATATGGATAAAGAAGTCATTCTTGAACTTGGTGTTGTTTCCTATTGAATCTCCTATTACACTTTATTGTGATAATAGTGGTGCAGTTGCTCAGGCTATAGAGCCTAGAGCACATCAGAGGACTAAGCATATTGAAAGTAGATTCCATCTAATTCGAGACATTGTGAAGAGAGGTGACATCGAGATATCCAAGATTGGGTCAGCGGATAACGTGGTAGATCCCTTTACAAAAGCTCTTCCTCAGAAGGGGTTTGAGAAACATATAGAGTCGATGGGTATTAAATATGTTGGAGTTTGGATATGAGTGCAAGTGGGAGATTGTTAGACATATATGCCCACAAAAGCCATTCCGAAATTGTATTAATCTACTTTATTTATAAAATCATATTTACATTCACACATTGTCGTCTGCATTGGGTAATATATTATAAAGTATCTCATATGATGAGACTAATTTGTCCCTTAGGTAACATTGTAAGAAAACCATCCAGTTGGTTTTGAACCAATTGCTAAGGAGATATGGTTTTCCGGTTCCTTGTAGACCTAGAATTATTCTAAGTTATTTAGGATACATTTGGACAATGTATTCCTACTAACTTACACATAGTTAGTTCCATATGATGGAGTGATGAATCTCAATCACTGAGAGAAGTGTCCCTTGACTAAGATGTGTATACAAGTAAGAAGTACTTATATTGCAACAAGATCACAAAGTCGATACCCTTAGAAGTATATTGTCTATATGGTTAGGGTAGTCCATTTTACAGAATGTCCTTAACCTGGCAGGTCGATATCTTCTCTAGTATTTGCCTATATAGCTTTGATGTAGCCAATCGTTAATGTCCAACACACCGGACCAAATACGGGCTCATTGGGTTATATACACTATACTTGAAGAAGTGTGTTCACACACTGAACAAGGACTCCACCACTCTTCTTTTAGAGAAATTTATATTGACTTGATATTTGTTAAATCGAACTTGGAAAACCAGAGCTGGTATTTATTGATGAAATGGTTTTATCGAAAATGTTATTCTCTATATAAAAGGAAAATAATAATAATAATTATTTCTTTTAAAGAATTTCAAATAGTTTTAAAAGTCCATGTTTGACTAAAAGTGTTAAAGAGAAAGGGTTAATATAAGTTAGGGATTACAGACAATATAAGATATTGTCTCGTAAGCTTATAACAATATTGGATGGTGGAAGGACGTGTCTGTAAACAAATCTTGTAATAGATAATACATGCAAGTAATTTTATAATTTCTAGGGGTTAGTCATATTGTGTTAATGGACATTAATGTGTTTAGTTTTAGTCCTGGGACATAGATAAAATTCTATGATCCTAATGGTATTATAGGAAAATATTTCCTAGCAACAAGGCTTCAACCAAAAGGTGAAGCGCTTGGCCCCACAACCGAAAATAGGAGATCCTTTTAGATTCCACACACTAGGAAACTTCTTAAAACTTTAATTAATTAATTAAATTCTTTATGTAATTCACTAAATGGTATAGTGAAGCTCTAATAGTTGAAATCACATGAGATGTGATTAATCAAATGGGAATGACCCATATAGGAATTTCGATAAAGATCATAACTTGACCAACATTGAGTTTTGAACTCAAAACGGGGCGTTAGGTGGTGAGGCCCACCTAGGGTGGACACCCACTTCATTAGTTGCTAATTGATTAGTTCCTAATTCGTTAGTTACTAATTGGTTAGTTGCTAATTATTGACTTCCTACTAAATAGGAATAAGATTATTTGCTAATTAATGACTTCCTACTAAATAGGAATAAGATTAGTTTCTAATTGGTTAGTTGCTAATTTTGATAAATCCTAATTAGATTAGGAAGGCAAAATGTTTACTCTGTTGCTCACCAGAGTATCTCTCTGATGAGCAACGCCATCAGTGGACATGTGGTAAGAAAAAAGTAAAAAAATATTAAATGGAAAGAAGTCAAAAAAACAGGCAGGAAAAAAAATTGACTTCTCATCAGTTGTCATTTTTTTCCTGCTGATGGCATTGCTCACCAGAGGGATACTCTAGTGAGCAACAGAGTAAACCTTTTGCCGATTAGGAATTATCATTAAGGAATCAAATTGAGGAATTCTAATTGGATTAGAATTGAGAAATAGAAGGTTGATGTCTTATATATAGGGTGGGACACGCACCCCTTGGGGTCCTCCTCTCCCACACAATTTTCTCTCTCTCTCCCATACGATTTTCTCACTCTCTCCCCTAAAGCTCATGCCCAACACTCGCCCCCTTTACCTTGGGTTGTGTAGTCACTACTCCTATATTCATCTCTTGGTTTTTGTTTTGATCTTAAATAATATCCGAACCAATCTTTGAATAAGAAAGGATCTTGCATTCGAGGAAATAATAAAAGATCATAGAGCTTGGATTGGAAAGACCAATAGCTTCCATTGGAGAAAAGTTTTAAAGAAATAAAGAAGGTTCATGTGAATCGTGAATGAGACTTTTCCCTTGTGAAGTTTTTCGGGTATCATTCTACCCTTCAAATCGTAGAGAAGACTTTTCTATTTCAAAATCGTAAAGGTGATTGTTTTTTATCGTTCATTGAATAAAATCAATTAGAACTATAGTTATGCCCCCTAAGAACTATTTTTCTAGAATTAAAAAGAGGCATACTTTCAGTGTACACTTCCCCAACTGTAGAGCCCCTGAATTTGCACAGGCCAATGCAGCCCAACAGTAGACAGAGCAGTTGGAGAGCGATGGATCAAGGGAAAGCAGAGTCGCCGGCAAACGTTGCCTATCCCCAAAACTCGCCAAACTGGTTTTGAGATTTTTTCCCTCTTTATTAACCCACCTTTGTGGTTTTGGTCCCTTGTAATTCGAAAGAGAAAGAGAGGGAGAAATGGGGCTTTTGCCGCTCATTTTGTCGCTGAATAGTATGACCACAGTAAACAAAACCCTCAAACTCATCCTGGGCCGTTGGATCCTTAGCAAGATAAGGTGGCATACTGGTGTTAAAACCCAAGCACGATCCCAGCACGGGCTGTTCAAGCAGAGGAGCCGGATCCGGCTGCAAATGCTGTCTAGGTACATGCTGTAAAGATAAATTTACATTATACTGAATCACTTAAGAGTCTCTAAGAGCGACGTCTGACCATGCAACGAATGGGTTCAGTTTGCCCATTGTAATTCACCATGCAGATAGAGAGCGTCACTAAGTCAAGCCGCCTGGCTTCCATCCAAAAAGTCGAGGAAAGTTTGGCAAACGTTTACTCAGTGCTCTATACAAACACTAATACTTCAATAATTACAAATAATTGCAATTACTAAGGATATCTACTATCACTTTATTCTTTTGCTTAGCTTGCAATGCAGCCTCTGCGTTGAGTGCCAAAGCCAAATTGATTTTGAGGCATGCATGCATTCATTTCAAAGAACCATTCAAACTTGTACTTATATGTGTGATTTTACCAAGGTGAATTGGGTGACAAGAGGTAAATTTACTAAACTATATAAAGGTGTGAGATGGCTGCTTAAGAGCATAGCCAAACCCCACTCTGTAGTAAAGATGGGAACAAAAGGAGGGAATGGGGCCTCAGTGGCCTCCCTCATTACAACTCTTCTAGTGGCGATGCTTTCTCTTTGCTTTCCCTTAGAGACCACAGCAGAGCACCATTACTCATCTCCTACACCCCCCAAGAAATCTCCTACTTACCAGTACAAATCCCCACCACCACCAGTTTACAAGTCTCCCCCACCACCACCACCATCACCACCACCACCGCCACCAGTTTACAAGTCTCCCCCACCACCACCACCATCACCACCACCACCGCCACCAGTTTACAAGTCTCCCCCTCCACCACCACCACCAGTTTACAAGTCTCCCCCACCACCACCACCCAAGAAATCTCCTCCGCCTCCATCTCATCCTTACCACCACAAATCACCACCACCGCCACCACCAGTCTACAAGTCTCCTCCACCGCCACCACCCAAGAAATATCCTCCACCTCCATCTCCTCCTTACCACTACAAACCACCACCACCACCACCAGTCCACAAGTCTCCCCCACCACCACCTCCCAAGGAACCCTACAAGCACAAGTCTCCACCACCACCACCCAAGGGACCCTACAAGCACAAGTCTCCTCCTCCTCCTCCTCCTCACCACTACTAAGATGGTAAGCATTATAATCTAATTCTTCAGCTACTTAAGATTACTTCTCAACTCAATTTGATCTGATTTTTATTTATGTTCTATTTTCAAGTCCTAGCAGGAAAGTAGACGCCAATATATATCTGAATAAAAAGGAGGGTTGCAGATCTTCTTATGTGAGACAAGGAAGGCTGAGCTCTCCTAGTGTGATTCTAGTTGTTGAAATAGTGTAATCAGAGAATAGTAATAATCATCGAGAAGAGGATACAGCAAAGAAAGGGAAGCTCTATCACTCTCATGTAATGCAATGATCCACGTGTGTTTCTGCGTGTGGATATATATGTTTGTCTTTCCCATGTTGAAATATGATGCCAAGCTTCGTAAATATCCGGAGCTCTCATTTTCAGCCTAAATAAAGTCATATTTTCGTTTTTAACTCGAAAGCATTTCTAACAATCCAACTCTCCTATGCACCAAATTTGTTGATCAATACTGATAGCACTTGAACCACGTCACAAGTCTCTTTGTAGACTCTCTCTTTCTCTCTCTCATGGCTATGAAAACTCTCTCTCTCTTATTCATGAAAACCACCGGATAGACAACACTAACTTTTCACCATGGGCTTGTCCCTGTGGTCGTGTCTCTTCCCCTTTGGGGTAGGTTCCCATCCAGTCCCAGGGAAATGATGTTTTTTCACTTTATGGACAGGTGGTTGGCTCAATGTGAAAGTAGGAAAGAGGTGAGAGTGGGGCTAGCACTCCTCTAGTTATAATATTCACCTGCCAAACTTCTAATGTTAGGCATTAACTGCCTCGAACAAATACTAACACTACTATTCGGGTTGCAGCCTAACGGTATGACTTGTATACAACAAAAATAACAATCGCTACCTTTGTAACTCACCTTCCAATTACATTATGAGGAGTGCTAGCCCTACTCTCGGTCAACCTCTACGCTTACTATGCACCAACCACCTATCCACTTTATTGAAATTAAAGCACTTTTTCACAAAAAAAAGAAAAGACGAGGTATGCAGAGAGTGAGAGTATGAGTTGACTGAGTGTAGGGCTAGCATTCCTCATTACATGAAATCTATATTGGTACTGATAAAGAGGTTACACACCTACCTCATTGTGATAGTGGTAGTTTATATCCCTTTCTCGGGTGATCCTGCCTCCACTCCCGTTTGGTGTGACGGTTGAGATGCCTACTCCAATACTAAGAGTGCGTTTAGTAACTCTAAACTAAATAGGTAGAGCTTATTCATACTTTAGATTGTTAAGTTAAGGTTTAAATGGATGGTTAAATCCTTAGAAGTAGAGGTTTTACCTCTAAAGGAATAAGGAGACATGAGTTACTTTTTTCTTTACCTCTAAAGGAATAAGGAGACATGAGTTACTTTTTTCTTTACCGATAAAACTTCTACTTCAAAAGAGATCTAAACATCCAATTAAACTTTAGCTTTACAATCTAAAGTCTAAATAAGTTCAATTTTCAAATAAGCTCTACCTATTTAGTTTTGAGTTACCCAAAGCCCTCCAATTAAGCATCTAACTAGAGATACTAACACCACTAACTAGAGAGTAGATTACGAAAAAAGAGTAATGGTCCTGGCCTTTAATAAATCAATGGTGGGGCCATGTGAAAGTTATCAACGTCAAGCTAAATTTTGAGAAGTCAGTATGAAGAAAAGGGTACACTCAACCTACTGGCAGGGGTGTGCATGTTTGGCATGTTTTTGGACCTTAAAAAGAATCCTTGGGTTGTGGGTCTATAGTAAAAAAATTAGTTCCATTTGAGATGTCAAGGGGGATCCCTTTAGAGACACATGACAAAAAATCAACTCCTTCGAACATTGGTAGAGCGAGTACAACATTGACGCGTGCAGTCATAAAGCAAAGAGTCAGCTCGATGATTGGTGAGGTGATGATCAAAGACAAAGCTAAGGATTGTATGCAAGGGTATTTCAAGTAGATTTGTACAAATAAGTTAATTTCTAAAATTAGCAATAGGTAATTTTGAAAAATGATCTTGTCAATCCTATTTTATAATAAACATGAATAGATATAAATATATATATATACAAACCAGATGTCTTGTTTTTTTGGGACAAACAAGATGTCTAACACCTATGAAAAAGTTGATTGAAGAAAAAAAAATAAGGTAAATGAATAGTATCATTAATCATGCATTGAAGAGTTTATCCAAAATAGTTAGCTCTTGACCAATAACTTGCATCCGTATAATGCAGAAATATGAAAAAAGACATTTGGGTATTAGTGGAAAACAGCCAGGTGGGTGAGAAGCAATGCTTGTCCCATTGGTCGAGTGTGCATGGGAGGGTGTGATATTAAAAATCCACCCATTAACCTTGAACAAATACTAAGCTTACTAACTGTGTCGCGACCCAAAACCCACCCTAGGAGTTAGAGTGAATCTTGGACGACTTGTCATGACTTACATGCCTTGCTTGACGAAATAACCTGCAAAATACATGGAGCATATACAATAGAGGATAAAAATAGCGGAAGCATACTCAAACATGGCACAGCGGAAGTCTAGCAACCCCTATGTATATACACGATCCAAGTTTGTACAAAATGACTCACAAAAGAAAGTGCGGACATGCCCGCCAAAATACATGAATATAATCTCTCAAGCTCACCCACAATCTCTCTCACTCAGAATCTACCACCACCTAATAGTAGCCCTCTACCAGAGGTTCCTCCACAGGTTCCTCAACGTACTCCTCTTTTACCCAAGGGCTAGGGGCACAAATGTCAAATGGAGTAGTAGCTCCCGCATTGCATGCCGACATAAACATACGGCTGAGCATGAAATACTCAGCGTGTACCAAATACTAACTAACAGCCATAGGAAAGCAATAACAATATAAGGCAGGAAGTAATATATATCATAACGGGAAAGAAAACAGTTTATAATTCATGCTTGCATAACATCAAAGTCAGAAATCTCTTGAAAATGTCATGTGCTTGGCTTGACTTGAAATACTCTTTTCGTGTTCAAAACTTGTCTTGTCATGTGTCTTGTCTTGTCGTATCGTATCGTGTCATCCGTGTATCATGCTTGTCATGCATGTCATGCGTGTCATGTCATGTATCATGCTTGCTTGGAAAATAAACATGTTCATGCTACTTGTGAGGGAGGGGAGGCCCATCTTCCTAAATGAGAAACAACTTGTGAGGGAGGGGAGACTCCTCTTTAATGAAATGCATTGAATATAACATGCATGCTTGGGGCGTTCTTGGTCGTGTCAAAAGCGAGGTAAAACATATCTTAAGACATGTTCCGTTTGGCCTTGTCATGGTGTTCGTGAATCGAGAATTTGTACTTGATTTTCTTGAAAACAAAACACGGTGTTTAATGCTTGAAAACCCTACTCATGAACTACATGCCGTGCTCGTGGCTTCGTGTACAATTAAGGTGTCGCGCCCCTAAATACCCCCTAGGAGTTTAGGGATACTTTAGGCGTGACTATACGTACCTGCCAAACCATCCTGTTATGAACAAGATTAAATACAGTACTAACCAATGATAATCAGAGCGCGGAAGCGTAAACTAACTTTTTCTTTTCTTCTAAGGTATCCAAAAGAGTATTCCAAGTTAACATATATATATACAAAGCATGTCTAAGTCTAAGGTGGATAGGCCCACCTATCAAAATGTCAAACTACATATAAGCCTTTCGTACTCTCCCCTCAACAATAGTCGAGGTACGGCCACACGTCGAGGTCTCGGTCCGCCTGAGACTGCAGTGGGATAGACGGCTCTCTCTCCTCTATATACTCTTCCTCGACCCAAGGCTCCGTGTCGAGGGCTCCCTCGGTACCTGCCGACATGAAAGTACGGCTGAGCATGGAATACTCAACGAGTACAAGCTGCTAGCTAACCATAACAGTAATAAACACACAAAAGTAATACAATGCCAATCATCAATTCAAGGCAATAGTAAGATCATAGAATTAAACAATATTAAACATGGAGCAATATTATCATCTTGATGTACGTGTATGCATGCAAAAACGCCGATAAAACTCATGCTTGAAAACCCGTTTCCATGTCTCGGTATGCCTTGTAGAAATCATGTATGCGTGCATGCATGGATGTCTTGTCATCATCTTGTAAACCTGCATCTTGTAACTTGTGAGCCAGAGGCTAGCACCCGAATCTCCCTGGGCTACCAACCTCCTTGACATGCAATATTTTCTTGTTGGTTATTATATGCATATGGTCTTGAAATCTCGGTTCATGCTATCATGCGTGCTCGTGTACGTGTCAATCGTGACAATCATGGAATAAGGATAATGAGAGAGATATGACATCACCATTCAATTTACAATATATGCATATGCGAATTTGAGAAATCAACATGGTATTTAAATCCATTCATCATTCATGAGAATACATGCATAAGGCCCCTTTCCATTTCTTTATTTAAATCATTATTTCATAGTTTAGGCATTTCTTCAAACACATCACATACATTATTCCTTAGTAGTTCATCTCCTGATTTTAATTGCATATTTTCCATCCAATCACACAAGGGTAAGTTTGTTATTTGTACCATGCCCATCCTCCATTTCCAACTCACAACCCACACATATCATACATCACACATTCGGCATCCAATTGCCACATCCAATCTCCCATCCACACATCCATTCCATTTCCCTTATCTTATTTATATTTGTTGAGTTAATACAATGCATATGGAAGGAAAACATAATATAAATAATCACCATTTACAATAGAAAACCTAGATTATTATTAGGGAAAGTTAGTAGGGTGTACTAACCTTAGATCAAGGCTTGATCTTGGTAGGAACCTTGATTTGAGCTCCAACTTGAAAGGAGGAACCTTTCCTTGAGGGAGACTTGGTTTGGGGAAGAAAACCCTCTTGAAATACCTTGGAGAATGCTGCCCTAGCTTGAGAACGAGATCCCCCCACGAGCTTGAGCCTTGAACTTGAAGCAATCCAATTTGGGGATGATCTAGGGTTGTCAAACCCCTTTGATTTCCCTCTCCAATGGAAACCCTAGGTGAAAACCCTCTTCTTCTCCTCCCTTTCTCTCTAAATGTTCTAAGTGTAGTGAATGAGGGTTCAAATGGTTGAGCAAGCCTTTATGGGTAAGGGTTTAACGCCCAAAAGACGAAAATGCCCTTACAAAAATTTCTGCAAAACACGGGGACCGAGCAATCGGTGCTTATGACCGATCGATCGGTTGCCTACCGAGCGATCGGTGGTTATGACCGATCGACCGGTGAAAAAACTACTCTCTGAAAAATTTCCCCATACAAAATTTTTGATCATTCGATAGCTACCGATCGATCGGTTTTGGTCCGATCGATCGGTTTTGGTCCGATCGATCGCTGACTGGACCGAGCGATCGGTGCTCTGCAGGTCTGGACTGTTTTGACCATATCTTTTGACTCGCTCAACCGATTTCGACGATTCAACTTGCGTTGGGTTCGTCTTTCGAAAATGAACATTTTTGATTGACGTTTCAGAATTTCTGATTTCTCCCTTATTTATTAATTAGACTACGAGGGAGACCAATTAGGCACGAAAGTGCTATTCATTAAATATAGAAAAGTCCGGGGTGCTACATAAGGATGACATTGGCATAGAAAGCATTTGCATTTGATAATTAATACATCAATAAATAAGCATTTCATCTACCAACATACCATTTTAGGAAACAAGGAAGTTCACACAAGTCTTTTCTAAGAATAATTATCATTTTCTTCATTGTGGCATTTCATCAAACACTCGGTATGTGCATTATGGTTAATACCTAAATCTTGGATTTCTAGGTGGGTTAATGTTCACAACACACATGTATGTTCATTATTCATACAATGCCTTTTCCATTTCGTTCATCACCACACATACACACGACATCCAATCGCCCATACACATCCACACAATCATCAACCTTCATCCATTCATCCCATCTCATTATCTTGCTTAAAATTTAGGAAAAAGTATAAAATGAAGAAAATATGAACTAGGAGGGTAGTATAGGGTACCGACCTTGAATAGGTTGAAGAAAACCCTTGATGTAGCTCGTTAAAGTCGTTGCCAAGCTTGGAGGAGAACTCCACGAGTTGCTTGAGCTTGGATTAGGAAGATCTTGAGATTTGGAGAAGAAATTTGGAGCTAATCCTTCTCTCCAATCCAAAACCCTCTTGGAAAACCCCCTCTTTCTCTCCCTTCTCTTCCTTTCCCTTTGTTTAGAAAAGCCCCCAAATGAGAACCCTCAAATAGATCAAGGGTTAAAAACCCTCAAATTTGGAATCTGCTACCGCATGCGATCGATCGCACACTTGTCTGCGATCGATCGCAGGTCCTTGAGATTGATCGTACATGGATGTGATCTGCTGCACATGAACCCGAATGTTGGTCAAGGAGTAGATGATAAAGCCAACGGGAAGGTTGGTCAAGGATAGGGCATATCCAAGGATATGTCATATCTGGGTCCAAGTTAAGATGAAATTGATAATGCCAATGGGAAGGTTGGTCAAGGATGCCAGCAATCCATTTCTAAGTATGTTTTAATGAAGGGTATTTACATACCCGACTCCAAGTCTTTTCAAGGGTGCTAACCATCTAGCTCCAAGTATGGTCTCACAAGAAGCTCACAAGAAATCTATGATCTCACAAGTCTCACAACAAACTCATATGATCTCACAAGAAATCCATAAAGCTGATTCTCACAAGACATCTGTTAAGTTAAAAACTCAAAATAAGATTTCTAAAAAGTATGCACACGTGAATTTTGAAAATATGTTTTTTGCACTCTAAGTTAAAGTATGCATGTGTACCTTGTTCCGCTTTGTTTCGTTTCGATGTAGAAGCACACTATTATTGATGTTATAACACTGCTAGCTAGTAGTTTGTATATGTGACGCCCCGAACCCGCGCCTAGGGAATCAAGTTCCGAGACGCGTGTCCGTTCGTCAAATCATGCAAGCGGAAGACTTTACCCGCAAAAATGCGGGAAATTTAAACATTTATCAGATGCTCCCCAAAAGCAAATAATACATGTCATCACAATAGCCATCATACAAACCATATACCTGTATTATTTACATCAAGTTTGTTTTACAAAAGTAGGCGTCTCTATCACGCCAGGTACAACTTGTACAAGCTTCCAAAATATCCAGATAGACTTTTCACTTACTGGTCAGCAGCTCCAAGATCTGCTGACATAAAAAGTCAGTGAGCTATGAAGCCCAATAAAACCACAATCCTTCTAAACTATTTTCCACATAATAACACGCATCAATAATGATATAATAAGCAGTTCAATTTGCATGTTACAGTAAAATAGAACAGTATATAATAAATTGTGACCCAAGGTCACTTAGGGTTACGTCACCCTAACAGAGGTTCCCGACCTCACATTACTTTCTAATTATGAGGTTCAGTTATGAATGTATTATATTACCAAATTATCGTTTCGATCATCAATCATGTTTCATTTCGAGTCCTAAGACTCTATTAATTGGCCACAGCCCACAAATGTTTAGCTTAAAGTCTCTAAATCATAACCATAATACATTGAGTCATTTAGACTCACACACGCTGTTCCGGCTTTCACCCGAACATGACAAAACTTTGGGTATACCAACCCAACTCACCTGGAATCCGATGATTCCATACCGAACTATGAGTCCACCAACTCAAACAAATACACCAACTCTGAGTATACCAACTCAGACCACTTCGTATTCGAAGCTTACACACATAACATGGGCATTCACCCAATAAGAACATTTTTCCATTCAATTGACTGGCCACATCTACCTTGTATTCGCCGCCATCGCCCTGGGTATCAGTTATGAAGGAACCCCGACCAACCTGCCTACCGTCATCTTCTGGCTAGTCTACGGACGAACCCCGACATCTATACCAATGCCGACATCTCCTGACGTTCCACCAAGAAGGGACCACGATAGACACGGTGCCGACATCTTCTAACCCACCCAGAGAGAAACCCCGGACTATACACTATTTGATGTTTAGCCACTTTAAACTCCCTAGGACTCCGACATCTCCTGACTACCAGTCACGGAGGAACCACGGGCCATGCAGGACACCGCCACTACTCCTGACCTAATCCAAGAGGCACCACGGACGACCTAGACAAACAGACCGACATCTCCCGACTATCAGTCACGGAGGAACCCCGGGCCTTACTGGGCACCGTCTCTCCTGACCTAGTCAAAGAGGAACCACGGACTATACTTAACCCTGGTTAGATTTTCTAACCACAGGTTAACCCCAGTTAACCCAACCCTCGCTTGATTAACTGAAATACTTGGGCCTCGCGCCCGTGAACCAACTCCGGTAACACACCGTCCCGTTAGGGAACGTTTTCAAGCTAATGGATGTCTCCATAGCCTTACAAGACATGCAAAATAACTTTTCGTCACCCTAGAGTGGCGATACAATTTACCCGGGACCCGATCTGGGCTCCCTGAGGGACCACATAAAATCACAACATCACATAGGGGTTCCGCCCCTTTTTCATGCACGTCAAAAGACATGCATATACATCACATGAAATAATATAGCAAAATAAGCAGAAAAAAGAGAAGAAAAGATAGGGGTTTTACTGTTTCACGCGTTTCGAGGCCTCGTAGGCAAAACCAGATGTCACCAACGCGTTCCCAACGACGATCAACCCCGGGTAGAGCGCATGCAACTTTCTCTCTCCACTTTCTCTCTCTACCTTTTTCTCTCTCTCTCTCTACACGCAAAACGAGAAGCCGAAGAGAAAATTGGACGCCACCAACGCGTCGGGGACATCGAAAAACCTCAAGGGGACCTCCCTTTCCCTTTCTCTCTCTTCCTTTCTCTCTCCTCTTTCTCTCTCTTCCTTTCTCTCTCCTCACTTTCTCTCTCTAAAGTGCTGTGGCAGAATACTGTTTGCAACTCTAAACCGTGAGCAAATGAGGGGCTGACCTTCATTTATATAAACCTTGAATGGGGTTTAGATCATGTGCAAAAGCACATGACCCATTTGGTGTGGAAAAGTGGTAGTTGACTAAGTCAACTACCTTGACCGGTTTGACCGGATTTTCCCATTTTCCACGTATATGCCCTCCGAAACCCTGCTATATGACACCCGACAGTAACGACACTTCAGGTGACCGAACTTGGGGCAGTCCGACACCTACTGTAAAAATTTCGGGAAAAAATACTGAGTTTTGACAGCTACACTTTAGTCCAGAAGAAAATTGTAAAACCCACTAATTTCCTGATTTCGAACACAAAACAGGCCGCCGTTTCTTTGTTTGAGATAACTAACTGCCGTGACGACATACATTAGTCCCCACGGCCGACCGACACGCATTAGTGCTAACCGCATGGATTTCTATTAGGATCTTCAACAGATATTGGGTCCCACTTAATTTCTGGAAATATGGAAATTTTCCGTTTTTCTCAATTTTATCACACATAATGGCCCCGCGGTCCCGCGAAATGATACTTGACGGAACCGATACGGTAGGGGTGTGTCCCGGCAGTCGACCGGCACACTGTGTGCGAATTTTTGCCAAATGATACTGAGATTTCGTCGGTGCACTTCAACCCTGAGCAAAATCCCCTTCTTATTAATTTAACAAATAATTAACTAATTAACCTTCATTAAGGACCCATAAACACATAATTTTATTATATTAAAATTCCGGGTCGTTACAGTATATGCTGAGCTATTCAATGCCCAGTCGAACTGTTCTCTTCGGTAGGTCCATTCAACATATGTGCTCCAGGACCATGGGTCGAGGAGGAGTACATCACTACAAAAAAATAGCCCTTTAGCGGTGACTTTTTAGCGGTAGCGGCGACTGGACAAACCCGCAGCTATTACATACATGGGACGGCGGTTATAAAAACCTCCATCTGTTACTGTTCCACGTACAATAGTAGCGACGGGTTAGGTAAAACCGCTGTTCATATTACCATTATCACAGCGGTTTAAAAATAAACCGCCATTCATATAAGCATTATAACGAAGGTGTTTGCAAAACCACCGTTGATTATTTTCCCTTCATGCCTCGACCATTCCTGCCTGTAGAACTCCAAATCCACATTTCACTAAGTAGTGAATAGTATGTGAATAGTGCTCAAGTGTGGTTTTGTAGAGCCCCAGATTTTCTACAAACACTGATCATGTGAGTGAATAGTGCTTTGCACAAGGTGTGTTCAAGCCAAGGTGTTCTGTGTGATCTTGGCATTTGGTTAATGCTAAGGGGAATATATTTTTGCGTAAAATATGTGATATGTGTTGTATGAGTTGAGGATTGGGTGTGTTGTGAGCCTTAGGGGTGAAAACCAAGTTCACATGCACTGGGAAAAGTGTTGTGATTAGTGCCAAGGGCACTAGTATTGGAAGGGCCAAAGGCCTTCATTTTAGTTGGGTTTGGTTAATGAGAGTGAGGGTTTTCACATGGCTTGACTATGATGTGAGTTTAGTGTATGAGTCATGGGGTGTGAGGTATCTTTTGGAAAGCAAGCAAAGAGTATAAAACATACTCTTAAGTGTTAAGTGAATAGTGCATATAGAGGTCAAGGCTTCTATGTATCTTCTTGGATATTTCTCAGTGAAATGATGATTCGATGTTCATGTGTTGAGTCTCAAAAAGAGAGTATAAGCATACTCTAAGTATCTAAACACGTAGGGTATAAAATAACCTAAGTGTGAATGTAGAACCCCGGGAATCAATTTCACAATACTGTGAATAGAGTCAAGGCATTGGGGTTGAAGGCCAAAAGTCTTCTTGTATTGTTATGATGTAATAGAAAAATGATAACGAGGGTTTTTACCTGGAGTCTTGTTGGATAAAAATATGTGTGGTGTATGTCGGTGCGTTGAAACCAAGAGTATGAAATGCTCTAAGTCCTTGGGAGTTTAAACAAAGAGTATGCATGACTCGAGGTATGTGAGTGATGAAGCAAAGATTAAAAGGACTCTAGAAGAAATTGAGTGGTTTTAGTATGCAAAGGAAGGGTAAAGAAAATACTCTAAGTAGGTAAAAGCAAGGGTATAAAATACCCAAAGTGCTTAATGGGTTGTAAGTGACTAGTGTGTGAATAATGTTGTGAAGAGTGCTGTGAATAGTGTGTTAAGGCTTAAAGCCTTAGGTTGGTTAATGGTTGTGGTATTATATGTGAAAGAGGATTTTGGTTTTTAATGAATGTTCATGGAATTATGAATGTTTTAAAGTCTTAAGGAATTTCAATTAATGTTGTGAGAGTTAAAGCATAAGTTGTAAAAGTTATAATTTTAAAAGAGAAAAGAATGCCTAAACAGACCCTCAATTTTTGAAGAGCTCTAGAATTCTCATTGATGATTGGAATTGAGTGATTCTTAAATTTTTGGAAAGGTATTGAAATCTTCTTTGAGGTTTATGTTTACCACTTTTTCAAATTTTGAGCGAAGGATGGGTCTAATGTCAGATTTCCACAAACTGGTCTGCTGACAGTCATCCCAGGACCAGTCCACTTGTGGGCCCATTTAATCCATTTAGAACTCAAAATTGTACATTGTACAAATCATGAAAGTGATAGCCCTTTGAAAGATGAATCCAACGCAACTTGAATCATTAAAATCAGATAAACGACTCAAAAGTTATGCTCAAAATACAAAAGTGGGAAAAATCAGGGGCCTGTCATGCAATTTCGGTGACGAATTGCTGAAGGGGGCTCAAATTCGTTGACGAAGTTACTCGGGGGCTGAAATTCATCGAAGAATTCAACCCAAATGATGGTAAAAATGTCCAAAACTTTTCCACCGACCTTGGGAGATATTTTCAGATATTTTCTTAGATCTTTTGGGATATTTTGCCAACCTTTGGGCTATAAATAGGACCCAAAATTCGTGTCTTTGGGTTTACAAGCCCTAAGATTGGATTTTTTGAGAGATTGGAAGAGAAGAAGAAGAAGGAAACTAAGGTAGTTCTTGGGTGTTCTTGAGTTCGTGTTCTCCACCAAAGGAAGAGTCCTTCTTGCTTCCTTGGTGTTTTAAAGTTTAGATTTCATCCCCAAAGTGATTCTTAAAGTTAGAAGTTTCCAAGGAAAATTCTGCTAGTGTCTTTGGAAATGGGATTTCAGATTTTCCAGCTTTCTCAAAGCTTCCTCAAGCTTGATTCTTGTTTCACAGAAGTGTAAAAACTTCCATTTCAGGTAGATACACTCTACTACCTACCTTGTGCTATTATTTTTAAAGCAAATCACTATGTTTAAGGGTATTCTTGGATGAATTGGATGAAGACTTGAATATTAGATGTAAGCTATCACTAATATTGATTTCAATGAATATGATGCCATGTTTACAAGCTTTCTAAGATCACCATGACATTCACAAGTACAACATGCACCTATGTTCACAAGTATAGCATGATATTCCCAAGTCTCGCATGATCCGATGTTTTCTCACAAGAAATGGTATTTCCAAAGGTTCATAAGCAAGGTTTTGATTAAAAGAATTCTCACAAGCTCACAAGTGATAAAGCCAAACTATGGGTTGGTAAGTGACAAGTTCTAAGATCGTTTCAAAGCTCACATGGAATCCCACTATACATGGACTCACAAGTAGTCATGCATCACAAGCACACAAGTTCACAAGCTCGTAAGTTCACAAGAAAATCATGCATACTCAGATCCTCACATTCTCACAAGGAATCCCAACGTTCGCAAGAATTCACAAGAACTCACAAGATCATGATTATCACATGATAAGATTTACTTGATTTTTTTTTCACATGAATACTGTTACGAAAAGGTTTTGGTGACTACTTTCACGAATGTTATTCTCTAAGCTTATGCATGTTCATGAAATTATTCACTGTTAGTTAGTAGTTTGTATATCACTGAGTATTCCATGCTCAGCCAATTATTGACTTCGGCAGGTGCACATGTTCCATTCGATGTTTGTGGTACAGAGCCTTGGATAGAGGAAGAATACTATGTTCCAGAGCCCTTTATGGACCACTACTAGGATGATGGATCGCTGGATAAGCGGCTCAATTTTGAGATCTGTTGAGAGAGGGAGGGAGATAATACTGATATTTTGAGTATGTTGAGAGTAGGACTTGTCCACTCCATATTTTTGGATATGTTTTGTTGGTCCAGACTTGGACTGAATTATAGGAGTATATTATTATAAATCGTTTCCGCTATCTTTTACAACTTGTGTACTCTGACAGGATGGTAAGTATATGTTCCTTATGTGTCATACAGGAGGGTATGATACGGCGGTTTGAGCTAAAGTATCCGTAACTGCTAGGGGGTATTTTGGGTCATGACAAACTTGGTATCAGAGCTTAGGGATTAGAATCCCTAAGGCTGATGTTGTAATTCAAGGTAGAACATATTCCAACTCGAAGGATGTTGTATGTTCGAGTCAGAGGTTGATTCCGCGACAAAATTGGTATGAAGCCTAGAGATTAGTTTCTCTTGGGCTCGGTTGTCCCCTAAGGGGAAGTTGATTCTAGGGCTAAGGTGTTCTCAGAGTTGAACTTAGAACTCAGATGAACTTCTTAACTTAATTTTGATACTGTGACATAATGGGTACTAAGCAAGTCCTTAAGGCAATCTAGGATGTTTAGATTCCAAGTATGGACTAGTCATCTAGTCTTATCATGTAACCGTTTAACTCATTAGCCGAGTTGAGAACTTAGCATCAGTAGGATTTTCTTGGTATGCTTATACTATTATGTTTATACTTCAATGTATACGATGCTTATATAAAGCACTAAATGCTCATTAAATGGCTATATGTAGAGCCCCGAAATTTCATTTCGCTAAGAATGAATAGTGTGTGAATAGTGCCCAAGTGTGGTTTTGTACACTTATGAGTCTTATGTTAATATAGGTGTTTGGAATTATGGCGTATATGTTCCAATGGGTCTATATGTCCTTAGGGAATGTGTTGAAAGCATAAAAGAGTGTTGGAAGTGCATTGGGGAAGATTCGAGTGGTGTAAACAAGGTTTTTCAGCAAAACAGGGGTCGACCGATCGCTCGGTCATTACCTGCGATCGATCGGTCCACTACCGATCGCTCGATGGCTATCGCACGGTTAACTTTTTTGTATGGGGAAAAATTCCAGAGAGTGTGTTTTTGACCGATCTCTCGGTCATAACACCGATCGATCGGTAAGCCTCCGATCGCTCGGTCCATAGCACCGATCGATCGGTCATACGCAGTTTTTCTTCATTAAGGGTGTTTAAGACTTTAAACACCACCCCTTGCCTATAAATAGGCTGAGTTCGTGCCTTAGGTTTTCAGAAACCCTTTGTGCCCTATCTTAGGAGATTTTGAGAGAGAGAAGAAGGAGAGGAGCTACTTGTTGATCAAGCTTGTGGAAGATCAAGGTTCTTCCACTTCCCTTGGTGATTCTCAACCAAGAACACAAGGTTATTGCTTGTTCAAGCCTTTGGGAATCAAAATCCTTGATTTCACCAAGGTAGATACACTCTACTACAATCTTGCAATCCTACTAGTTACTAGATATGATTCTTCTTATATATGCCCTATCTATATGTATTGATTCTATGTATGAAAAGGTGTGATTATATACTTGGATGAAGGATTACTATTATGATGCACTCTAAGTGTTTGATAAAATACCTCTAAGGGATTCTATGCTTAAATATGATGATTTCTCTTATTAAGTGCATATGCTCGCATGTCTCGCATGAACCGATGGTTTCCATGGATTTCTTAAGGTGCAAACAAAGGTTTTCACGAAAAGACGAATAATGAATGATTCTAAGTAACTCTATGATTTCTCTAAGATCGTTTCACAAGCTCTAAGGATCATACCATGCTCACAAGAAAACTCTATGATAATGCTCTAAGATCGTCTCACAAGCTCCACGGATCACAATGAAATGCTCTAAGATCTCTAAGGTTATGCTCTATGGAAATGCTCTACGGTATTGCTCTGTGCTCTATGTCTCTACGGATCATAATGACTCTAAGTAACTCCATGAACTCACAAGAACTCATAAGGCTATGATTATCGATTGACTCACACGGTTACAGTTTTGGTTTCGAATATTATCTCACATATGTTTTCACGGTTTCCATGCTTTAAGGATTGTTCGGATTTCATTCTCCATGTCTTGTATGCTCCATGCCTAACCGCTTTATTGTTCTTAGTTTGTATACACTGAGTATTCCATGCTCAGTCGATATTGTTATGATCGGCAGGTGCTCGGGTTCCATTCGATTTGTGTGGCGAAGAACCTTGGGTCGAGGAAGAGTACCGTGACCCGGAGCCTTCCATGGATCACTATCATGATGATGGTGCTTTAGATAGGAGTCGTGACTTCGATTTCTGTTGATCGACCGACTTAGAACTTGTGTCTTTTGTTATGTGAGTGTGGGGTTTGTCCACTCCACTTTTGGGTTTCTCACACATGTATACTTGTTGGTTCTTACTTGAGCCAAGTTATAGGAGTATTCTTTTGCTTCCGCTATGTTTAGTATTTTATTTTCCGCTGTGCATTGTATTTCGTTTCCGCTATGTATATTCAGGTACTCTGACAGGTTTCCACGTGTGCCTTATGTATCATACTGGAGGTATGGTATGGCGGTCACGAGTCAAAGTATCCCTAACTCCTAGGGGGTATTTTGGGTCGCGACAGACTTGGTATCAGAGCTAGTTATGTCTAATGACAGACTTAGTTAGGTCACTCAGGCTTGGTCTAAGCGGAAGTAATTCCTATGAGTTGAACTTAGAACTCAGAAGGACTCAGTTGTCTTAGGCTTGTTACCACGACATAACCGGTATCAAGTGAATCCTTAGGTCAGTATAGGATCCGAGATTGATGTGGTCCTATGCGAGGTTCTAGTATAGGCTCTAAAGTATAATTATATGATGATGTATATATACCTCGATGTATACTATGTGCGGTATAGCATTTCATGATTATTGAATTGCTATATGATATGTGAGGTTTGGTATCCAGTTAGACTCATGTTTTGCCAAATTGATCTCAGGATTCGATATCATGAGACGTGGCAATCGGGGTCGAGGTTACCATACTCGGAGGGCCGAGAGTGAAGTTCCGAGAGAAGAGGAACCGTTGTACTTCACGAATGCGATGGACTCCATAGCCGAGACTTTGGCATTGTTGGCAGCAAGGCCTATGCCTACCCCACCGTCCACGCCTGTACCTACACCGGTGCATCACACCGCGGGGCTCGAAGCTTTTAGGAGACTGCGGCCTCCTACATTCTATGGCACTCTGGACCCCATGGTGGCCGAGTCTTGGATTATGCAGCTGGAGAAGACCTTCCGGGCTCTCCGTTGTACCGATGAGCAAAGGGTAGAATGGGCTTCCTTCGTGATGGAAGGTGAAGCCGAACACTGGTGGAGAGCTGCCCAAAGGCAGAGAGATGTTGCTAAGGCAGGTGTGCCCTGGACTTGGGCGGAGTTCTTAGAGACCTTCAGGGAACAGTACTTTCCCAGGTTTATTTGGGAACAAAAGGCGAGAGAGTTTATGCTTTTGGAGCAAGGGTCGATGAGCGTAGCCGAGTATGAGGCTAAGTTCACCGAGTTGTCCAGGTTTGCTCCGCACTTGGTGGCTACTGAAGACCTACAGGTCAGGAAGTTTGAGATGGGCTTGAAGGCTTTCATCCGAGATCGGGTGTCCATTCTCCAGGTAGAGTCTTGGAGAGAGATAGTAGGGAAGGCAAAGATCGCCGAAAAGAATGCGGAAGACTTCGTGAGAAGAAGAGACAGTGGCTTCGGGAAGAGCATGTCTCGGGGTCAGTCGAGTAGTTCTTCAGAGAAAAGGACTAGGACTGCACCGTACCAGTTCTCCCAGCCGATTTCGGCTCAGAGACCTTCTTTTGCGCCTCAGGCACCGCGTCCTACGGCATCGCAAGCTACGAGGGTTATGCCTCCGGCTTCCTCCGCATCGCAGACATTTGAGGAGTGCGCCGTATGTGGTCGTCGGCATAAGACTGGAGATTGCCGAAGAATGTCAGGTGGATGCTTCCACTGTGGCGAGGTGGGCCATATGATTCGAGATTGCCCGCGCAAGCAGTCACAGTCTGGATCACAGGGAGTTCGGCCTCCAGGCAGGCAGAATTCACTTCAGGGGTCTTCATCTCAGGCCTCTAGATCCTTGCAGCCTACCCAGCAGCCTCGTCAGGCAAACCAGGGCAGAGTCTTTGCCATGACTGATAGAGACGCACAGGCATCTGATGATGTTGTGCAAGGTACGCGCGAACTAGTCTTTGTCAAAGTTCTAATATTGCCATGATATATTCGTATCCATATATGTCCTATGTGGTGTTTTGCGATGTTTGTATCTATATGTACAGTTGTGTTATAACTGGGATGATTCAAATTCTCAGGTTCGTTGCTCGTAAATGAATGTTTGGCAAGAGTGTTGATAGACACAGGATCCACTCACTCGTTCGTTTCACCAAGCTTTGCCAAAGGCTTTACGTCCGAGCCAAGCAAGCTACCTAGGGAGTTGTCCATTTCAACTCCATTGGGAAAATCTATTGAGACAGATAAAGTGTATCCGGATAGTGTTGTACAAGTCATGCAGCACGAGTTGCCAGTCGACTTGATCCTTCTGGGAATTCAGGATTGGGATTTCGATGTCATCCTAGGTATGGATTGGCTCTCAACTCACCATGGACACGTGGCGTGTTTCGAGAAGGTGGTGCATTTTAAACCCGTGGGGTTAAAGCCGTTTCATTTCAGGGGACTTCAGAGAAGAGACATTGCCCGCTTTGCAACTCTTAGTCTCGAGGGTGTAGAAGTGCGAGACTCCACACCCATTCCAGTGGTATGTGAGTATATGGATGTTTTTCCGGAAACCTTGCCGGGATTGCCTCCCGATCGTGCAATCGAGTTTGCGATTGAGCTAGCTCCAGGCACAGTTCCGATTTCGAGAGCTCCGTATAGGATGGCCCCTATTGAGCTTAAGGAGTTAAAAGAGCAGTTAGAAGAATTGCAAGGCCTTGGTTTTATCCGGCCAAGTGTTTCACCTTGGGGAGCTCCGGTTCTCTTCGTGAAGAAGAAAGATGGATCAATGCGTCTGTGCATTGATTACAGGCAATTGAACAAGGTCACGATCAAGAATCGTTATCCATTGCCTCGGATAGACGACTTGTTTGACCAATTGAAGGGTGCGCAGTTTTTCTCCAAGATTGACCTTCGATCTGGTTATCATCAGTTGAAGATCAAGAAAGAGGACATTCCGAAGACAGCATTCCGAACTCGATACGGTCATTACGAGTTTTTGGTCATGTCTTTTGGATTGACTAACGCACCGGCAGCATTCATGGGTTTGATGAATCGGGTGTTCAGATCGTCTCTCGATCAATGTGTGATCGTGTTCGTAGATGATATCCTTGTGTATTCACAGTCACAGGAAGATCACACGAGAGATCTCCGTCTGGTCTTGCAGACACTTCGAGAGCATAGTCTGTATGCTAAGTTGAGCAAGTGCGAGTTCTGGCTGAACAAGGTGTCTTTTCTTGGACACGTGGTATCTGCTGAAGGTATTTCAGTTGATCCTGCAAAGATTGAAGCGGTGATGAATTGGGAAAGGCCGAAGAGTGTCACCGAGATTCGTAGTTTCCTCGGGTTGGCAGGGTATTACAGAAGGTTTGTGGAAGGATTTTCAAGTTTAGCAGCTCCGCTTACCTATCTCACACGGAAGAACACGAGGTTCACTTGGAGTGATAAGTGCGAGGCTAGTTTCTTGGAGTTGAAAAAGAAGCTTACTTCGGCTCCTGTTCTTACAGTTCCATCTGGGAGCGGTGGTTTCGAAGTCTATAGTGATGCTTCACTAGTGGGACTTGGATGTGTTTTGATGCAGCATAAAAAGGTGGTCACCTATGCTTCCCGTCAGCTGAAGGAGCATGAGCAGAATTACCCCACACATGACTTAGAGCTCGCTGCGGTCATTTTTGCACTGAAACTTTGGCGTCACTACCTCTACGGAGAAGAATTCGTGGTGTTCACAGACCACAAGAGCTTGAAGTATCTTTTCCTCCAGAAGGAGTTGAATATGAGGCAGCGTCGTTGGATGGAGTTCATGAAGGACTACGACTGTTCCATCCAGTACCACCCGGGTAAGGCTAACGTGGTAGCCGATGCTCTTAGCAGAAAACCTTACGGAGTTATGGCTCAATTGAGAGTGCAAGAGTGGAAGTTATTACATGATATGTGTCATTTGGACACTACTCTCAGGCAGGTCACCTATGGGCCGATAATGTCCAACGTGGTGGTTAGGCCACAGATCCTGAGCCAGATCAAGGAGTTACAGAGTTCCGATGTTGAGTTGCTTGCTTACCGAGACAAGTCGGTGAGTAACGGCAATCAGGAGTTCGCTTTAAATGATGACGGTGCTATCACATTTAAAGGCAGGTTGTGTGTCCCCGCCGACACAGTTTTGAGGGATGAAATTTTGAATGAAGCTCACCGATCAAAGTACACGGTACATCCCGGGAGGTACTAAGATGTACCAGAATCTCAAGAAGCACTACTGGTGGCGAAACATGAAGAGGGAAGTCGCTGAGTACGTCGCCAGATGTTTGATTTGCCAGCAGGTAAAAGCCGAACATCAAAGGCCGGCAGGTCTTTTGCAGTCCCTTCCTATTCCGGAGTGGAAATGGGAGAACATCTCGATGGATTTCATTGTGGGTTTGCCGCGAACGGTGAAGGGCTCCGATGCTATTTGGGTGATTGTGGACAGGTTGACTAAGTCTGCACATTTCGTTCCGTACCGAACTACTTTCAATGCAAATCAGATGGTAGCCCTATATGTTAAGGAGGTGGTTCGACTGCACGGTGTGCCAGTTTCTATCATGTCTGATCGAGATCCTCGGTTTACTTCCAGGTTTTGGAAAACCTTCCAGGATGCTATGGGTTCTCGTTTAGAATTCAGTACCGCCTTCCATCCTCAGACCGATGGACAAACGGAGAGGGTGAATCAAGTAGTGGAGGATATGCTCCGAGCTTGTATGCTGGATTTTCAAGGTAGTTGGGAGGAACAGTTGCCGTTGGTTGAGTTTGCCTACAACAATAGCTATCAGGCAAGCATCCAGATGGCACCTTTTGAAGCTCTGTATGGTCGGAGTTGTCGATCACCGCTATACTGGGATGAAGTTGGTGAGAGGAAGATTCTTGGTCCTGAGTTGATAGAGCGGACCGCAGAAAGGGTCAAAATTATCCGGGAGCGATTGAAAAGTGCTCAGGATAGGCAGAAGAGCTATGCGGATATACGCCGCAGAGATTTAGAGTTCCGAGTTGGAGATCGGGTCTTTGTGAAGATTTCGCCGAGTCGGGGAATCATGCGATTCGGGAAGAAGGGAAAGCTCAGTCCTAGGTACGTGGGACCATTTGAGATCGTCACAAGGGTTGGTGAGGTTGCTTACAGGGTAGCACTACCGCCTCACATGGCAGCGGTCCATAATGTATTTCACGTCTCTATGCTTAGAAAATACATTTCGGATCCGTCTCACGTCATCGCTCTTGATCCTGTTGAGATTCAAGAGGATCTTACGTTGGTTGAACAACCAGTTCAGATTCTGGATCGTCGAGATCAAGTGTTGCGAACCAAGACAATCCCTTTAGTCCTAGTGAAGTGGCAGCATCATTCCAAGGAAGAAGCTACATGGGAGCGAGAAGCGGAAGTGAAGGAAAAGTACCCTCACTTGTTTGAGTAGTTTTCCTTGTTAGTTTTGTATGCACTTTGTTCTTGTCATGTTTTTGGCATCGTTCTAATTTCGAGGACGAAATTCTTGTAAGGGGGAAGGGATGTAGAGCCCCGAAATTTCATTTCGCTAAGAATGAATAGTGTGTGAATAGTGCCCAAGTGTGGTTTTGTACACTTATGAGTCTTATGTTAATATAGGTGTTTGGAATTATGGCGTATATGTTCCAATGGGTCTATATGTCCTTAGGGAATGTGTTGAAAGCATAAAAGAGTGTTGGAAGTGCATTGGGGAAGATTCGAGTGGTGTAAACAAGGTTTTTCAGCAAAACAGGGGTCGACCGATCGCTCGGTCATTACCTGCGATCGATCGGTCCACTACCGATCGCTCGATGGCTATCGCACGGTTAACTTTTTTGTATGGGGAAAAATTCCAGAGAGTGTGTTTTTGACCGATCTCTCGGTCATAACACCGATCGATCGGTAAGCCTCCGATCGCTCGGTCCATAGCACCGATCGATCGGTCATACGCAGTTTTTCTTCATTAAGGGTGTTTAAGACTTTAAACACCACCCCTTGCCTATAAATAGGCTGAGTTCGTGCCTTAGGTTTTCAGAAACCCTTTGTGCCCTATCTTAGGAGATTTTGAGAGAGAGAAGAAGGAGAGGAGCTACTTGTTGATCAAGCTTGTGGAAGATCAAGGTTCTTCCACTTCCCTTGGTGATTCTCAACCAAGAACACAAGGTTATTGCTTGTTCAAGCCTTTGGGAATCAAAATCCTTGATTTCACCAAGGTAGATACACTCTACTACAATCTTGCAATCCTACTAGTTACTAGATATGATTCTTCTTATATATGCCCTATCTATATGTATTGATTCTATGTATGAAAAGGTGTGATTATATACTTGGATGAAGGATTACTATTATGATGCACTCTAAGTGTTTGATAAAATACCTCTAAGGGATTCTATGCTTAAATATGATGATTTCTCTTATTAAGTGCATATGCTCGCATGTCTCGCATGAACCGATGGTTTCCATGGATTTCTTAAGGTGCAAACAAAGGTTTTCACGAAAAGACGAATAATGAATGATTCTAAGTAACTCTATGATTTCTCTAAGATCGTTTCACAAGCTCTAAGGATCATACCATGCTCACAAGAAAACTCTATGATAATGCTCTAAGATCGTCTCACAAGCTCCACGGATCACAATGAAATGCTCTAAGATCTCTAAGGTTATGCTCTATGGAAATGCTCTACGGTATTGCTCTGTGCTCTATGTCTCTACGGATCATAATGACTCTAAGTAACTCCATGAACTCACAAGAACTCATAAGGCTATGATTATCGATTGACTCACACGGTTACAGTTTTGGTTTCGAATATTATCTCACATATGTTTTCACGGTTTCCATGCTTTAAGGATTGTTCGGATTTCATTCTCCATGTCTTGTATGCTCCATGCCTAACCGCTTTATTGTTCTTAGTTTGTATACACTGAGTATTCCATGCTCAGTCGATATTGTTATGATCGGCAGGTGCTCGGGTTCCATTCGATTTGTGTGGCGAAGAACCTTGGGTCGAGGAAGAGTACCGTGACCCGGAGCCTTCCATGGATCACTATCATGATGATGGTGCTTTAGATAGGAGTCGTGACTTCGATTTCTGTTGATCGACCGACTTAGAACTTGTGTCTTTTGTTATGTGAGTGTGGGGTTTGTCCACTCCACTTTTGGGTTTCTCACACATGTATACTTGTTGGTTCTTACTTGAGCCAAGTTATAGGAGTATTCTTTTTGCTTCCGCTATGTTTAGTATTTTATTTTCCGCTGTGCATTGTATTTCGTTTCCGCTATGTATATTCAGGTACTCTGACAGGTTTCCACGTGTGCCTTATGTATCATACTGGAGGTATGGTATGGCGGTCACGAGTCAAAGTATCCCTAACTCCTAGGGGGTATTTTGGGTCGCGACACTATATTTGAAGAGCTTGTCTTCTGTTAGACTTACGCCTTGTTATTGCTCTCAGGACTATCTTCATGAGATGTAGTAATCAAAGAAGTAGGAACCCAATGTCTAATTCTATGATGATTGTAAAACATGCTATTATGCAACTGTATATGCAATATATTGTGATGTCTGAACATATGTGTGCTTAATGCAAAATAAGAACATAGTTAGGTATTGTACTTAGGAGCCTTGTTGATAAGCGAGTGCCTAGCCATGTGTTGGTCATCAAGAGATTAGTATGTTTCTTTCACTAGGGAGTTGTATTCCAAGTCTAGACTGATTAGTCAATCTTAGTCAAACAAGTTAATGTTTCAACCGAACCTCATGTCTTAGCTTCGATAGGAACTTTATGTACGTATACTTCCTAGTGTGTGTATAAATGCTCATATGTGTACTATACCCTAGAGTGTGAGCTATCAATTGCGAGATGACTTGTTGATACTCCGGTTCCTAAGATAGACTCACATTTTGCTATTGTTTTTCGGATTATTATCATGGGGCATAGTTGAACAAGTTATAAATCGGGTTGGACATGACCTGTTTCAAAATCAGTGAGTGATTTGGAACTTGTATGCATGTGCAGGGATGCCGAGGATATATAGAATTCCTACTAAGCAGGATTGGGAGATTTATGAGCGGATGAGAGTCACATTGATGTGATGTTATTCGGAGTGGATCGGTCTACCCCAACAGATTATGAAGGCCATTACGCCTAAGGCCATCCGGATAAACCTGAATGGAACTGCCTGGGTACCTTCGCCTTCGAAGAGGCTTACGGCTCGAGAATACCGTGAGATTTTGAACACCCGTAAGCAGGCCAAGAATAAGCTGACAGGGGAGGTGGAGGATCGCATGTTAGCATGCTGGGAGGGTAGGACATCCCCGGAGGAAGCTGGGAGTAGTCCATCCACCTCGACTGTGGTGTAGATGCCAGTGTTTTTGTATAGGGTCATGATGGGAGACCGTAGCACATCCATATCATTTTAGAGTATAAAAGGTGTCCTAGTCGGTCTTTTGATCAGTTGGCTTATCTTTTATATATGTACAGTGTTATGATGTTTTGTTATACTATGATGTACACGATTTTAATATTGTATATAGTCAAAAGGAAATGAATGAAATGGCTCTTTTGGTCATAGAACATTATATTCTATGGATGTTGTTATACATTGCTTGACTTAGTTATGGATAATAAAGAGTGAAAATATATATATATATATCCCTAAGTGTGAATGTAGAACCCCGGGAATCCATTTCACAATGCTATGAATAGTGTCAGGGCATTGGGGTTGAAGGCCAAAAGTCTTCTTGTATTGTTATGATGTTATAGAAAAATGATAACAAGGGTTTTTACCTGGAGTTTTGTTGGATAAAAATATGTGTGGTGTATGTCGGTGCGTTGAAACCAAGAGTATGAAATGCTCTAAGTCCTTGGGAGTTTAAACAAAGAATATGCATGACTCGAGGTATGTGAGTGATGAAGCAAAGATTAAAAGGACTCTAGAAGAAATTGAGTTGTGTTAGTATGCAAAGGAAGGGTAAAGAAAATATTCTAAGTACATAAAAGCAAGGGTATAAAATACCCAAAGTGCTTAAAGGGTTGTAAGTGAATAGTGCTGTGAATAGTGTGTTAAGGCTTAAAGCCTTGGGTTGGGTAATGGTTGTGGTATTATCTGTGAAAGAGGATTTTGGTTTCTAATGAATGTTCATGGAATTATGCATGTTTTAAAGTCTTAAGGAATTTCAATTAACGTTGTGAGAGTTAAAGCATAAGTTGTAAAAGTTATAAGTTTGAAAGAGAAAGGAATGCCTAAACATACCCTCAACTTTAAAGAGCTCTAGAATTCTCATCGCTGATCGGAATTGAGTGATTCTTAAATTTTTGGAAAGGTATTGAAATCTTCTTTGAGGTTCATGCTTACCATTTTTTCAGATTTTGAGCAAAGGTTGGGTGAAATGTCAGATTTCCACAAATTGGTCTGCTAACAGTCATCCCAAGACCAGTCCACTTGTAGGCCCATTTAAACCATTTAGAACTCAAAATTAGACTTTGTACAAAACATTAAAGTTGTAGCCCTTTCAAAGATGAATCCAACGCAAGTATAATCTTCAAAATCAGAGAAATGAGTCAAAAGTTATGCTCAAAATACCAAAACAGGAAAAACCAGGGGCCTGTCATACAATTTCGGCGACGAATTGCTGAAGGGGGCTCAAATTCGTCGACGAAGTTACTCAGGGGCTGAAATTTGTCGACGAATTCAACCCAAATGATGGTAAAACATCCAGAACTTTTCCAACAACCTTGGGAGATATTTTGGGATATTTTACGAGATTTTTTGGGATATTTTGCCAATTTTTAGGCTATAAATAGGATCCTAAATTCGTGTCTTTGGGTTTACAAACCCTAAGCTTGGATTTTTTGAGAGATTGGAAGAGAAGAAGAAGAAGGAAGCTAAGGTAGTTCTTGGGTGTTCTTGAGTTTGTGTTCTCCACCAAAGGAAGAGTCCTTCTTGCATCCTTGGTGTTTTAAAGTTTGGATTTCATCCCGAAAGTGGTTCTTAAACTTAGAAGTTTCCAAGGAAAATTCTGTTAGTGTCTTTGGAAACGGGATTTCAGATTTTCCAGCTTTCTCAAAGCTTCAACCAAGCTTGATTCTTGTTTCACAGAAGTGTAAAAACTTCCATTTCAGGTAGATACACTCTACTACCTACCTTGTGCTATTATTTTTAAAGCAAATCACTATGTTTAAGGGTATTCTTGGATGAATTGGATGAAGACTTGAATATTCGATGTAAGCTATCACTAATATCGATTTCAATGAATATGATGCCATGTTTACAAGCTTTCTAAGATCACCATGACATTCACAAGTACTATATGCACCTATGTTCACAAGTATAGCATGATATTCCCAAGTCTCGCATGATCTGATGTTTTCTCACAAGAAAAGGTATTTCCAAAGGTTCATAAGCAAGGTTTTGATTAAAAGAATTCTCACAAGCTCACAAGTGAGAAAGCCAAACTATGGGTTGGTAAGTGACAAGTTCTAAGATCGTTTCAAAGCTCACAAGGAATCCAACTATACATGGACTCACAAGTAGTCATGCCTCACAAGCTCACAAGTTCACAAGCTCGCAAGTCCACAAGAAAATCATCCATACTCAAATCCTCGCATGCTCACAAGGAATCCCAACGTTCGCAAGAATTCACAAGAACTCAAAAGAATATGATTATCACATGACAAGATTTACTTGGTTTTGTTTTCACATGAATACTGTTAAGAAAAGATTTTGGTGACTACTTTCACGAATGTTATTCTCTAAGCTTATGCATGTTCATGATATTATTCATTGTTAGTTAGTAGTTTGTATATCACTGAGTATTCCATGCTCAGCCGACTATTGACTTCGGCAGGCGCATGTATTCCATTCGACGTTTGTGGTACAGAGCCTTGAATAGAGGAAGAATACTATGATCCAGAGCCCTCTATGGACCACTACCAGGATGATGGATCGCTGGATAAGCGGCTCGATTTTGATTTCTGTTGAGAGAGGGAGGGTGATAATACTGATATTTTGAGTATGTTGAGAGTGGGACTGTCGCGACCTAAAACCCACCCTAGGAGTTAGAGTGAACTTTGGACGAGTAATCATGGCTTACATGACTTGCTTGACAAACCAACCTGCAAAAACCCACAGAGCATATACAATAGAGGATGACAGCGGAAACATAACTATAAAACACAGCGGAAGTCTAACAACCTCTAAGTATATACACATGGTCCAAGTTTAATACAAAGAAATCAAAACAAAGAAAGTGCGGACATGCCCGCCAAAATACATGGATATAATCACTCATGCTCACCCACAGCCAATCCACTCATAATCTAACACCACCTACTGATAACCCTCTACGGGAGGTTCCTCCAAAGGCTCCTCGACGTACTCCTCTTCCACCCATGGACCAGGAGCACAAACATCAAATGGAGCAGCAGCTCCCTCAGAACCTGCCGACATAAGAAGTACGGCTGAGCATGGAATACTCAGCGGGTACCAAATACTAACCAATAGTCATAGCATAAAAATGGCAATACATAAATCAGGAGCAATTCATATATGTTAGACGGAAACAATTCATATCATACAAGGAAGTAAAGCAATTTATAATCATGCTTGTATTTCGTAGAAAGTCGATAAAACCTCTTGAAAACATCGTGCACTTGACTTGGCTTGAAATATATTTTCGTACTTGAAAGCTTGTCGTGTTTGTCTTACTTGATCTTGTTGAGCGTGTCGTACGTGTCATGTCATGCATGTCATGCGTGCTTGCTTGTGATCATGTAACTTGCGAGATACACTTGTGAGATATCCTTGTGAGATGCGCTTGAGAGATGCCTTGAGAGGGAAGGGAGATCCTTCTTTATGCAATGCACTTGCGAGGGAAGGGAGACCCTTCTTCATGATATGTATGTACTTGCGAGGGAAGGGAGGCCCTTCTTCATGATATGCACTTGTGAGTGAGGGGAGACCCCTCGTGGAATGTTGGTTCTTGTTTTCTTGTGAAAAGCGAGGTAAAACATATCGTAGGATATGTCCCACCTCTAACCATGTTCTTGAAAACCTCGATAAATCATGTCATGCATGCCGTGCTCGTGGGAACCGTGTACATACTTGCATTTAAATTTAAATATGACATTTGGGTAATTTCACAACACATATAACATCAATGATTGAGCAATGTAATATTTATATCATTTAGGGAAAGCAAGAAACACACTATCATAGGCCCTAGCAATATTCATAATTTATTAGGCATGCATTTCCTAATTTACAACTCATTTTATTCACCTTGGCATTTCATCAAACATGGTGTGTTCATTATTCATTATTCATTTAAACCTAAATCATGCTTTTCTAGGTGAGTTTACTCACATCATAAAGGTGTGTTTATTATGGATACAATGCCCTCCCCATTTTAATCATCACAACACGACCCTTGGCATCCAATCGCCCATTCCATCTCCATTCACCATTCACAACCATCCATTTCATAGCACATGTGTAAATGAAAGAAAATCAAAAGAAATAAAGGGAAAAGAGGAACTATAACTAGGAGGGTAGTAAGAAGTACCAACCTTGAAGAAATGAGGAAGAAACCCCTTCCAAAAACGACCGTGAGGTGCTGCTCTAGCTTGGGGAATGCTCTCCACGAGTGCTTGAGCCGTGATCTTGGAGAGAAATCGGACTTGAAGTGATCTAGGGTCTCAAAACCCCTTTGATTCTTCTCCAAAAGCAAAACCCTAGCTTAGGAAACCCTTTCTCCTCTCTTCTAATCCCCCAAATCCTCTAAGTGTTGAGAATGAGCCCAAAAGACTCGGGTTAAACTCTTAAGGTAAGAGTGAACCGAACAAAAGACCATAATACCCTTACTGAAATTTCTGCAAAAACACGAGTGCCGAACACGTTGAGCTGTGAATAGTGCCAAACACGTTGTGCTGTGAATAGTGCCGAACACGTTGTGCTGTGAATAGTGCCAAACACGTTGTGCTGTGAATAGTGCCAAACACGTTGTGCTGTGAATAGTGCCGAACACGTTGTGCTGTGAATAGTGCTGAACACGTTGTGCTGTGAATAGTGCCGAGTACGTTGTGCTGTGAAGGGTGCCGAACCCATTGTCACGTTGTGTTGTGCATAGTGCTGAGCTCGTTGTCCGTTGTCTTATGTACAACGTGCCCGTCGTGAGCTGTACAACGTACACGTTGTTTGCTGTACAACGTACACGTTGTCTGCTGCACGACGGACGCACAACGTATACGTTATCAGAGCTAGGGCTACGTTATCAGAGTACGTCGTCTATGCGTTGTCTGTGCCTTATCAGAGCACGTTGTCAGAGCACGTTATCAGAGCTACATCCTTAGTGCCTTCCGAGCTACGTCCTTAGTGCCTCTCCAGACCTTGCCCTCAAGTGCATAACCGAGAGATCGATTGCCTGCAGGTCCAGACTGTTTTGGCCATATCTTTTGACTCGTTCGTCCGATTTTGACGATTCAACTTGCGTTGGGTTCGTACTTTGAAAAGGAACATTTCTGACATTTCAGAATTTCCAATTTCTTCCTTATTTATTAATTATACCTCTTTAAAGGCAAAATGGCAACGAAAGTGTCATGCATTAAATGTGAAAAGGTCCGGGGCTCTCCAGGGACTTGTCCACTCCATATTTTTGGATATGTTCTGTTGGTCCAGACTTGGACAGAATTATAGGAGTATATTATTATAAATCTTTTCCGCTATGTTTTACAACTTGTATACTATGACAAGATGGTAAGTATATGTGCCTTAGATGTCATAGAGGAGGGTATGATACGGCGGTCCGAGCTAAAGTATCCCTAACTCTTAGGGGGTGTTTTGGGTCATGACAGGTTTTGTACACTAATAGGCCTTATGTTGATATTCGTGTTTGGATTTATGGTGTACATGTTTTAATTGGTCTGTATATCCTTAAGGAGTGTGATTTAAGCACAAAAGATGTTGGAAATTGGATTGGAGGAGAACCAAGTACTGAAAATCGAGTTTTCGCAGTAAAACAGGGGTCACCGATCGCTCGGTGCTAACCACCGATCGACCGGTCTCACACCGATTGCTCGATGATAACCTCCGATCGACCGGTCTTAAACCGATCGCTCAGAAGCTATCGACTGGTTAACTTCTTCGTATGGGGAAAAATTCCAGAAAGGGTGTTTTCAACCCATCGACCGGTTGAAACCACCGATCGCTCGGTCAGTCATCGATCACTTAGTCTATACCACCGATCGATCGGTCATACGCAGATTTTCTTCATTAAGGGTGTTTAAGACTTTAGCCACTACCCTTTGCCTATATAAGGGCTAGGTTCGTGCCTTAGGGTTTCAGAAACCCTTTGTGCACTATTTTGACAGATTTTGAGAGAGAGAAGAAGGGAGAAGCTAGGTTGTTGCTCAAGCTTGGAGGAGAGATCAAGTTCCTTCCTTTCTTGGGTGTTTCTTATCAAAGAACTTAAGGTTTTCAAGTGTTCCAAGCTTTTGGAATCAAAACCACTGATTTCACCAAGGTAGATACACTCTACTACCAATCTTGTAATACTACTAGTTACCTTGGGTTGTTATTCTTATTCTCTACTATATATGCATCTTGTTTGTTATGGTGTGGGATGTTATTTCTACACTTGAATGTAAGCTATTACTATTATGCACTCTATGTGTTTGTGTAAATGCCTTTAAGGGTTTTGGGTGTTTAAATATGCTAGTACTCTCGTATGCTCATATGCTCGCATGTCTCGCATGAACCGATGTTTTCCATGGATTTCTTCAATGCTACGAACAGGGTTTTCGAACAAATGACTTATATGAATGATTCTAAGCAACTCCATGATTTGTCCAAGATCAGTTCACTAGCTCAAAAGGATCATACTAAACTCACAAGAACTCTATGATAAGCTCTAAGATCGTTTCATAAGCTCTAAGGATCACAAATGAAATGCTCTAAGATCTCTATGTTGTGCTCTATGGATATGCTCTACGATATTGCTCTATGTCTCTACCTACGGATCATAAATGACTCTAAAAAACTCTATAAACTCACAAGGCTATGATTATCGCATGACTCACATGGTTTTAGTTTCGAAATTCATCATATGTGTTATTTCACGGTTTCCACGCTTTAACATGTTTTGAGGATTTCATTCTCCATGATTCGCATGTTCTATGCTATTATTGCTTTATTGTTATTAGTTTGTATGTGCTGAGTATTCCATGCCCAGCTGATATTTGTTATCATCGGTAAGTGCTCGGGCCCCTTTTGATTTGTGTGGCACAGAACCTTGGGTAGAGGAGGAGTACTTCGACCTGGAGCCTTCTATGGATCACTACCAGGATGATGGTTCATTAGATAGGTGTCGTGACTTCGATTTATGTTGATTGACAGTAGTTAGTTAGATATATGATATTTTGTTAACTGAGAGTAGGACTTATCCACTCCACATTTTGGATACATATACAGTTGTATTTTGTCAAGTTATAGGAGTATTTACTTTGCTTCCTCCACGTTTTGTATTCTGGCTTCCGCTATTGCATTGTACATTGTTTTCACTATGTATATCTGTATACTCTGACAGGTCTCTATGTGTGCCTTATGTATCATATGGATGTATGATACGGCGGTCACGAGTCAAAGTATCCCTAACTCCTAGGGGATATTTTGGGTCACGACAGACTTGGTATCAGAGCTCTGGGGATTGGATTCCCTCAGGCTAAGCGGAAGTGTTTCCTCTGAGTTGTACTTAGAACTCAGATGGGAGTGTCGTCTTGTTTGTTACCATGACATAACCAGTAACAAGCGAATCCTTAGGGCTGTCTAGGATCATATTCTAGGTTCTAGTTTAAACCATGTCCTTAGTCTTATTCCAAGAGGGTCAATGCCCAACATAAGGATCATAACTACGCTAGAAAACTCTAAGTTATAATTATATGATTATGTGTATACTTCGATGTATACTATATGCGTTAATAGCATTTCATGTTGATTGAATTGCTATATGGTGTGAGGATCGGTATCCAAGTTAGACTCATGTTTTGCCATTGAGCTCAGGATTTCACATGACGAGACGCGGCAATCGGGGTCGTAGTTACCATACTCGGAGATCCGAGGGTGATGTTCCGAGAGAGGAAGAGCCTCTTTACTTCATGAATGCTATGGATCTATAGCATAGACCTTGGCTTTGCTGGCAGCCAGACCTACTCCTACCCCACTGACTACTCCTGTGCCTCCACCGGTGCATCACACCACGGGACTTGAAGATTTTCGGAGACTACGGCCTCCTATTTTCTATGGTACTTTGGACCCAACGGTGGCAGAGGCCTGGATTATGCAGCTGGAGAAGACCTTTCGGGCTCTACGATGTACTGAGGAATAACAGGTTGAATGGGCTTCCTTCGTGATGGAAGGTGAAGCCGAACATTGGTGGAGAGCTGGCCAAAGGTAGAGAGATATTGCAAAGGCAGGGGAACCATGGACTTGGGTGGAATTCCTAGAAACATTTTGAGAGCAGTATTTTCCCAGATTCATTCGGGAACAAAAGGCGAGGGAGTTTATGCTTTTGGAACAAGGAACTTTGAACGTGGCTGAGTATGAGGCTAAGTTCACGGAGTTGTCCAAATTCCCTTCGTATTTGGTTGATACTAAAGACCTATGGGTCAGAAATTTTGAAATGGGGTTGAAGGCTTTCATATGAGATAGGGTGTCCATGCTTCTAGTAGAATCTTGGAGAGAGATAGTGGGAAAGGCGAAGATCGCCGAGAAGAATGCAGAAGAGTTTATGAAGAGAAGAAACAGTGGATTCGGGAGGAGCATGTCTTGGGGTCAATCGAGTGGCTCTTCACAGTCCGAGAAGAGGACTAGAAATGCACCTTACCAGTTCTCTCAGTCGACGTCGGCTTAGAGTTCTTCTTTTGTGCCTCAGGTACCGCATCCTACGACGTCACAAGCTATGAGAGTTATGCCTCTGGCTTCTTCCACATCGCAGGCATTCGAGGAGTGTGCCATTTCTGGTCATCGGCACAAGATAGGGGACTGCCGTAGATTATCAGGTGGATGCTTCCACTGTGGTGAGGTTGGCCACGTGATTCGGGATTGCCCACGCAAGCAGTCACAGATTGGGCCACAGGGAGTTCGGCCTCTAGGTAGGCAGATTTCACATCAGGGGTCTTCATCTCAGGCCTCTAGATCCTTGCCGCCCACCTAGTAGACTCGTTACGCAAACCAGGGTAGGGTATTTGCCATGACTAACAGATATGCACAGGCATCTGATGATGTTGTGCAAGGTACACAAGAGTTTGATATTGTTAAAGTTCTAGAATTGCCATGATGTGTGGTATATATATAAATATATATGCTATGTGATGCTTATTGTTATGCGTATGTCAATATGTATTATGCACCTAGCAGATTATAACTTGGGTAGTTATCATTCTCAAGATCGTTGCTAGTGACTAAGTGTTTAGCAAGGGTGTTGATTGACACGGGATCCACTCAGTCATTCATCTTGCGTAGTTTTGCCAAAGGCTTTACGTCTGAGCCGAGTAAGCTACCTCGGGAGTTGTCCATTTCGACTCCACTGGGCAAGTCTATTAAGACAGATAAAGTGTATCTGGGCAGTGTGGTGTAAGTCATGCAGCACGAGTTGCCAGTTGACTTGATCATTCTAGGATTTCAGGATTGTGATTTCGACGTTATCCTAGGTATGGATTGGCTCTCAGCTCACCACAGACATGTGGCGTGTTTCGAGATGGTGGTGAACTTTAAACCTGCTGGGCCAAAGCCGTTTCATTTCAGGGGACTTCAGAGGAGAGACATCGCTCGCTTTACAGCTCTCAGTCTCGAGAATGTAGAAGTACGAGACTCCACACTCATTCTGGTTGTGTGTGAATATATGAATGTTTTTTTGGAGACCTTACTGGGATTACCTCCTGATCTGGCAATCGAGTTTGCAATTGAGTTAGCTCCGGGCATGGTGCCGATTTCTAGGGCTCCGTATAGGATGGCCCCTATTGAGCTTAAGGAGTTAAAGGACCAGTTGATAAAATTGCAGGGCCTTGGTTTCATTCAGCCAAGTGTTTCACCTTGGGGAGCTCCAGTACTCTTTGTGAAGAAGAAAGATGGGTTGATGCGAATGTGCATTGACTATAGGTAGTTGAACAAGGTCACTATCAAGAATCGTTATCCATTGCCTCGGATAGACGACTTGTTTGACCAGTTGAAAGGTGTGAAGTTTTTCTCTAAGATTGACCTTCGATCTGGTTATCATCAGTTGAAGATCAAGAAGGAATACATTCCAAAGACGGCATTCAGAACTCAATACAGTCATTACGAGTTTTTGGTCATGTCTTTTGGGCTGACTAGCGCTGGCAGCATTTATGGATCTGATGAACCAGGTGTTCAGATCGTCTCTCAATCAGTGTGTGATCGTATTTGTAGATGCTATCCTTGTGTATTCACAGACATAGGATGATCACACGAGAGATCTCCGCCTGGTGTTGCAGACTCTTCGAGAGCATAGGCTTTATGCTAAGTTGAGCAAGTGCGAGTTATGGCTAGACAAGATGTCTTTTCTTGGACATGTGGTGTCAGTCGAAGGTATCTCAGTCGATCATGCAAAGATCGAGGCAATGATGAATTGGGAGAAGCCGAAGAGTGTTACCAAGCTTCGTAGTTTTCTCGGCCTGGTAGGATACTATAGGAGGTTCATGGAAGGATTTCGAGCTTGGCTGCACCGCTTACTTACCTCACGCAAAAGAACACTACGTTCACTTGGAGTGACAAGTGTGAGGCAAGTTTCTTGGAGTTGAAGAAAAGGCTTACCACAGCCCCTATTCTCATAGTGCCATCTGGGAGCGGTAGTTTCGAAGTCTATAGTGATGCTTCACTAGTCGGACTTAGATGTGTTCTTATGCAGCATAAGCAGGTGGTTGCCTATGCTTCTCGTCAGTTAAAGGAGCATGAGCAAAACTATCCCACACACAACTTAGAGCTTACAGCAGTCGTTTTTGCACTGAAAATTTGGTGTCTCTACCTCTATGGGGAAGAGTTCGTGGTGTTCACAGATCACAAGAGCTTGAAGTATCTCTTCCTCCAGAAGGAGTTGAATATGAGGCAGTGTCGTTGGATGGAGTTCATGAAGGACTATGATTGTTCTATCCAGTACCATCTGGGTAAGGCTAACGTGGTAGCCGATGCTCTTAGGAGGAAGTCCTACCGGGTTATGGCTCACTTGAGAGTACAAGAGTGGAAGTTATTGCATGATATGTGTAATCTAGACACTACTCTTAGGCATGTCACCTACGGGCCAGTGATGTCAAACATCTCGGTTAGGCCGCATATTTTGAACCGGATCAAGGAGTTGCAGAACTCGGATGCTAAGTTGCTTGCTTACCAAGACAAGTCGGTTAGTAGTGGTAGTCAGGAGTTTGCTTTGAATGGTGATGGTGCTTTCACATTTAAAGGCAGGTTGTGCATTCCCCTCGACATAGCTTTGAGGACTGAGATCTTGGATGAGGCTCACCGATCCAAGTACACAGTACATCCGGGAGGTACCAAGATGTATCAGAATCTCAGGAGGCACTATTGGTGACGAAACATGAAGAGAAAAGTCACCAATTATGTTTCTAGATGTTTGGTGTGCCAGTAGGTGAAGGCCGAGCATCAGAGGCCGGCAGGTCTATTACAGTCCGTCCCTATTTTAGAATAGAAATGGGAGAATATCTCGATGGATTTCATCGTGGGTTTGCCGCGGACGGCAAAGGTCTCTGATGCTATTTGGGTGATAATAGACAGATTGACAAAGTCTGCACACTTTATTCCATATCGGACTACTTTTAGTTCGAATCAGTTGGTGGCCTTGTATGTCAAGGAGGTGGTTCATTTGCACGGTGTGCTGATTTCCATTGTGTCTGATCGAGACCCTAGGTTTACTTCCAGTTTCTGGAAAATTTTTAGAGTGCTATAGGTTCATGGTGGGAGTTCAAGACCGCCTTTCATCCTCAAACCGATGGGCAGACTGAACGGGTAAATCAGGTTGTGGAGAATATGCTTCGAGCTTGTAAGCTGGACTTTCAGGGTAGTTGGGAGGAACACTTGCCGTTGGTTGAATTTGCCTACAATAATAGTTACTAGGCAAGCATCCAAATGGTGCCTTTTAAAGCTCTATATGGTCGGACTTGTAGATCACCCCTATATTGGGATGCTGTTGGTGAGAGGAAAGTTCTTGGTCCTGAATTGATAAAGCAGACCGCAGAAAGGGTCAAGGTAATCAGGGAGCGATTGAAAACTGCTCAGGATAGGCAGAAGAGCTATGCGGACACTCACCGCAGAGATTTGGAATTCCAAGTTGGGGATCGGGTCTTTGTGAAGATTTCGCCGAGTAGGGGAATCATGCGATTCAGGAAGAAAGGAAAGCTCAGCCCTAGGTACGTGGGGCCATTTGAGATCATCACTCGGGTTGGTGAGGTTGCTTCCAGGGTAGCCCTACCACCTCACATGGTAGTGGTGCATAATGTATTTCACATTTCTATGCTTAGGAAGTACATTCGAAATCTGTCTCACGTCATTGCTCTGGATCCCGTGGAGATTCGAGAGGATCTCACTTTGGTTGAGCAACAAGTTTAGATCTTGGATCATCGAGATCCAAGTCTTGCGCACCAAGACTATCCCTTTAGTCCTTGTGAAGTGGTAGCATCATTCTAAGGAAGAGGCTACATGAGAGCGAGAAGCTGAAGTGAAGGAAAAGTACCCTCACTTGTTTGTATAGTTTCTTTGTTGGATTTTCTATTTTTGGTTTTTGTTATGCTTTTGGGTGTCGTTCTAATTTCGAAGATGAAATTCTTGTAAGGGGGAGGGATGTAGAACTCCGAATCTGCATTTCACTAAGTAGTGAATAGTGCTCAAGTGTGGTTTTGTACACTAATGGGCCTTATGTTGATATATGTGTTTGGATTTATGGTGTGCATGTTTTAATAGGTCTGTATGTCCTTAAGGAGTGTGATTTAAGCATAAAAGGTGTTGGAAATGGGATTGGAGGAGAAACAAGTACTGAAAATCGGGTTTTTGTAGCAAAACAGGGGTCACCGATCGCTCAGTGCTAACCACTGATCGACCGGCCTCACACCGATTGCATAGTGATAACCTCCGATCGACCGGTCTTAAATCGATCACTTGGAATCTATCGACTGGTTAACTTATTTGTGTGGGGAAAAATTCCAGAGAGGGTGCTTTCAACCAAGCGCTCGGTCTATACCATCGATAGATCGGTCATACGTAGATTTTCTTCATTAGGGGTGTTTAAGACTTTAGCCACTACCCTTTGCCTATATAAGGGCTAGGTTCGTGCCTTAGGGTTTCAGAAACCCTTTGTGCACTATTTTGACAGATTTTGAGAAAGAGAAGAAGGGAGAAGCTAGGTTGTTGCTCAAGCTTGGAGGAGAGATCAAGTTCCTTCCTTCCTTGGGTGTTTCTTATCAAAGAACTTGAGGTTTTCAAGTGTTCCAAGCTTTTGGAATCAAAACCACTGATTTCACCAAGGTAGATACACTCTACTACCAATCTTGTAATACTACTAGTTACCTTGGGTTGTTATTCTTATTCTCTACTATATATGCATCTTGTTTGTTATGGTGTGGGATGTTATTTCTATACTTGAATGTAAGCTATTACTATTATGCACTCTATGTGTTTGTGTAAATGCCTCTAAGGGTTTTTGGGTGTTTAAATATGCTAGTACTCTCGTATGCTCATATGCTTGCATGTCTCGCATGAACCGATGTCTTTCATGGATTTCCTCAATGCTAGGAAAAGGGTTTTCGAACAAATGACTTATATGAATGATTCTAAGCAATTCCATGATTTGTCTAAGATCGGTTCACAAGCTCAAAAGGATCATACTAAACTCACAAGAACTCTATGATAAGCTCTAAGATC
The DNA here is from genome assembly GCA_015143295.1 of Tetracentron sinense. Lineage (NCBI taxonomy): Eukaryota > Viridiplantae > Streptophyta > Magnoliopsida > Trochodendrales > Trochodendraceae > Tetracentron > Tetracentron sinense. The sequence goes on along the minus strand of CM026555.1, from coordinate 19,492,186 downwards.
GTTTCACAAACTCTAAGGATCACCAATGAAATGCTCTATGATCTCTATGTTGTGCTCTATGGATATGCTCTACGGTATTGCTCTATGCCTCTCCGGATCATAAATGACTCTAAGAAACTCTATGAACTCACAAGGCTATGATTATCGCATGACTCACATGGTATTAGTTTCGAAATTCATCATATGTGTTATTTCACGGTTTCCACGCTTTAACATGTTTTAAGGATTTCATTCTCAATGATTCGCATGTTATATGCTATTATTGCTTTATTGTTATTAGTTTGTATACGCTGAGTATTCCATGCTCAGCCGATATTTGTTATCATCGGTAGGTGCTCGGGCCCCTTTTGATTTTTGTGGCACGAAACCTTGGGTGGAGGAGTACTTCGACCCGGAGCCTTCCATGGATCATTACCAGGATGATGGTTCATTGAAAACGCCGTGCACTTGACTTGACTTGAAATACTCCTCTCATGCTTGGAAAACTTGTCTTGTCATGTTTTGTTTTGTTGGTCTTGTCGAGTCGTGCTTGTCTTGTCATGCGTGTCGTGCATGTCATGCCATAAAATTTAAATGCTCATGCTTACTTGCTTGACTGGAAAATAAACATGTTCATGCTACTTATGAGGGAGGGTGGCTTAGAACCCCCTCTTCCTAAATGACATACAACTTCTGAGGGAGGGAAAACCCCTCTTGAATGAAAATGCATCGAAAGTAAACATGCAAGCTTGGAGTCTTGCTTGGCGTGATCTTGTTCTTGTCAAAAAGTGAGGCAAAACATATTTTAAGATATGCCCTACCTCTATTTACCAACCCTTACGTTTGGCCTTGTCATGGTGTTCGTGAATCGAGAATAAAAACCATGTCATGCGTGCCGTGCTCGTGAAACGTGTATATACTTTAGCTTGTAATTAAACATGACATTTGAGGTTAAACAATACATGGACTAGTAATCATTTCAACGCATAGGAATATTCATGCTGTTATAGAAAGCGAATAAATTTATACATGCATTTCTGGGACTAATTCTTTACCTTGGCATTTCATCAAACACTTGGTGTGCACATTATGGTTAAAGCCTACATCATGCTTTTCTAGATGGGTTAATGTTCACAAACACATGTATGTTCATTATTGGTACAATGCCCTCCCTATTTCATTCATCACAAAACATACACATGGCATCCATTGCCCGTATACAACATCCATTTCTATCCATTTATCCTAACACATTATCATGCCTAGAATTTAGGGAAAACTAAGAAAGAAGAAGAATATGAACTAGGAGGGTAGCATAGGGTACCGACCTTGAAAAGATGACAAAAACCTCCAAAACGTGTGTGGACTCATTGCTGAGCTTGAAGGAGGTTCTCCTCGAGTGCTCGAGCAGTGTGCTTGAAGAAATCCAAGCTTGTGATGATCTAAGGTTCTTAAAACCTTGATTCCTCCCAGGTTAAAAACCCTAGTTTGAAAAAGCCTCTTTCTCCTCTCTCATTCTCTCTCAAAATGTTGCCTTAGGGTTATGAACCCCTTATGGTTCGAGCAAGCCCTTATAGGCAAGGGTGTAGCGCCTAAAAGACGAAAACTTAATGAAATTCTGCAAAAACGCGGAAGATCGAGCGATTGGTGGTTATGACCGAGCGATCGGTGCCCAACCGAGCGATCGGTGTTTTTGACCGAGCGATAGGTTGAAAACAACCTCTCTGGAATTTTTCCCCATACAAAAAAGTGAACCGTCGATAGATATCGATCAATCGGTTGTGGACCAATCGATCGCTACTCTGGACCGATCGATCGATGATTTACAAATTTCAACACTGTGTCCATTTTCCACTCAATCCACTGCTTAGACTTATCCCACTTCCATTCTAACATCTTCTAAACATGATGAGGACCCTTCTAAGGCTATGACATATTAGTAATTATTTTATTTAATTAATTTTAGCATTATTGCAAAATTCTCAAAGGTTTTCCAAATTCACTTTTCATGAAAATTGGAGATTACAACGCATCGTGCCTTGACACGTATTTCAAAACATATACTAAAGTTCCGGGGCTCTACATCCTCCCTCCTTATAAAAATTTTGTCCCTGAAATTTGGACAATTCTTGCATTACAAGACCAAAACAAAATTACATGGCATAAAAAAAAGCCTATTCAAACAGCTCTGGGTACTTCGCTTTGACTTCGGCCTCACGCTCCCATGTAGCCTCTTCTCGAGCATAAAGTTGCCATTGCACGAGAACCAATGGAATGGTCTTGTTGTGAAGGGCTTGATCCCTCCGATCTAATACCTGAACCGGCTTTTCAACCAAAGTGAGATCCTCTCAGATTTCCAATGATTCCAAGTCTATGACATGCGAAGGGTCTGAAATGTACTTCTGAAGCATAGACACATGGAATACATTGTGGACTGCGGCCATGTGAGGTAGAAGAGCTACTCGGTAAGCAACTTCTCCAACTCGCGTGATGATCTCAAAGGGCCCAACATACCGAGGACTAAGCTTGCCTCTTTTGCCAAATCTCATAATCCCCTTGCTAGGAGATGCCTTCACAAAGACTTGATCCCCAACCTGGAATTCCAAGTCCCTACGGCGAGTGTTGGCATAGCTCTTTTAACAATCTTGAGCAACTTTCAACCGATCCAGGATGATCTTAACTTTGTTCGCAGTCTACTCAATCAACTTAGGACCCAGCACTTTCCTCTCTTCTACTTCATCTCAGTAGATAGGAGACCTGCAACTTCGTCCATACAAGGCTTCAAATGGTGCCATTTGGATGCTCGCCTGGCAGCTATTGTTATAGGCGAATTCATCCAAAGGCAAGTGCTCTTCCCAGTTGCCCTTACAGTCTAACATACATGCCCGAAGCATGTCTTCGATGATTTGATTCACCCTCTCGGTCTGCCCATCCATCTGTGGATGAAAGGCGGTGCTGAAATCAAGTCGGGAACCCATAGTGTCCTAAAAGCTCTTCCGGAACCTGGATGTGAATCGTGGATCCCAATCCGACATGATGCTGACTGGCACCCTTTGCAACCAAACTATTTCCTTGATATACAATGCAGCCAATTGATTAGAGTTGAAAGTAGTCCGATAGGGCAAGAAATGTGCAGCCTTCATCAACCTGTCAACCATAACCCATTTCGCATCACAGTTCCTTGCCGTGCGTAGCAAGCCAACTATGAAGTCTATGGAGATTTGCTCCCATTTCCACTTGGGAATCAGTAGAGACTGTAATAGACCTGTCGGTCGCATGTGTTTTACTTTCACCTACTGGCACACCAAGCACCGTGCCACATACTCTACAACATCTCTTTTCATATTTCACCACAAAAAGTGCCCCTTGAGGTTTCGGTACATCTTCGTACCCCAGGATGCACTGTATACTTCAAACGGTGGGCTTCATCCATAATCTCTAGCCTCAACTCTATATCGGCAGGGACACACAGTCTTTCCCTAAATGTGATAGCACCTTGGCTAGTTAGAGAAAAGTCTCCACTGCCCTTGGCAACTTCTTTTTTCCGGAAAGCCAACAAGTCAGCATCCGAACCTGTAACTCTTAGATCCGATCAATGATGTATGGCCGAACCGTAATATTCGCCATCACTGGACTATAGATGGAAGCATTGACACTGATGTCTAGATTTGTCGTGACCCAAAACCCAACCTAGGAGTTAGAGTGAATCTTGGACGACTTATCATGACTTACATGACTTGCTCGACAAACCATCCTGTAAAACGCTCGGAGCATATACAAAAGAGGACATAATAGCGGAATTGTAATTAACATAGCACAACGGAAGACTAACCAAACCTCTATGTATATACAATGATCCAAGTTTGTACAAAATAAAACAAAAGAAAGTACAGACATGCCCGCCAAAAATACATGAGTATAACTCTCTCAAGCTCACCCACAATCACTCAACATCTACCACCTAGTAGTACTCGTCTATATGAGGTTCCTCTACAGGTTCCTCAACATACTCCTCTTCCACCCATGGCCCAGGAGCACAAATGTTGAAAGGAGCCGCCGCTCCACTATCACCTGCCGGCATGAGAAGTACGGTTGAGCATGGAATACTTAGCGGGTACCAAATACTGACCAATAGTCATAGCATAATAATGACAGAGTAAAGCAGGAAGTGGTTCATATAATTAACAAAAAAAGTAAACAGTTTATAGTTCATGCTTGTATCATATCGAAGTCGAAAATCTCTTGAAAACGTTATGTGCTTGACTTGACTTAAAATACTCTTATCGTGTTTAAAACTTGTCTTGTCCTGTTTTGTCTTGCTTGGTCTTGTCGAGTCGTACTTGTCTTGTATTATGTGTCATGTTGTGTCATGCATGTCATGCCATGGGATCATGCTTGCTTGCTTGGAAATTAAATATGTTCATGTAACTTGTGAGATGCACTTGAGAGGGAGGGGGGACCCCTCTTTCAATGAGATGCACTTGAGAGGGAATCCTCAACTTTAAAAAGTCACCATTACTCGGAATTAAGTGATTCTTGAATTTTTAGAAATTTATTGGAACCCTCTTCAAGGTTCATGTTGATCACTTTTCTTGATTTTCAGCCCGGGTTAAGTCAAACGTCCGATTTTCGAAATTGGATCTGCTGCAAAAATGGGTTGATGAAACCAATTTGCATATCAGTCATCTTTAGAGCCATTTTTGGTAAATTAAAACTCAAAATTAGAATTCTTATAAAACAAAAAAGTTGTTCCTCTTTGAAAGACAAATCCAACGCAAGTTGAATCGTCAAAATACGATAAGGGAGTCAAAAGTTATAGGCGAATTACTAGAGCAGGGTCCGATCAAGAAATTTCAGTTTTTTTTGGAGGCCCGATCAATCGGCCTGGCGGCTCGATCGATCGGTGACAGCCCGAGGAATCCCCAGTTGAGTCCGATCGATCGGCGCGCGCGTTTTTGGGTTTAAGGGTAGGATGGTCATTTGACCACCCCACTTTCTATATAAATAGGGCTTCTATTTGGGGGTTTTGGTTTACCCTAAACCTAGAGAGATTGAGAGAGGAAGAGGAAGGAAATTTGGGGATTGTTCAAGAGGGGTTTATGGATTGAAGAAGAAGGAGATCAAGATCAAGGATCTTCCCCAAATCAAGCAAGGGTTCCTCCACTTTTCAAGTTGGTGTTCTTCCTCAAGCTTGGGACCCAACCCAAGGATTTTCTTCAAGATCAAGCTTTGATCTTCAAGATACATTATGCGATATATGGACTCCGGGTTCCTTGGACAGAGGCGGCTCATGTAGAGTAGGAGACTGCTCTAGTTGTCACCCAGATATTAGGAGTCTTGGCATGTGGCCAATGGTTAGGATGAGTGAGAGAGAGACTTGTATTTTGGGTTCTTATGTCTAGAGATGTTTGCTCACTTGAGTTGGGACTGAAATTTTGGAGTTCATGTTCATGTTGTAAATTCTATTTAATTATTGTAATCAATTGCACTTGAAATATAGTTAAGTCATCAAAGAAATTTTTAGTTCACTATTTTGCATGTCTTGTATACTCTTTGCAGGTTTGATTTAAGGTTAAGTCACATCGGTAAAGTATCCTAACTCATAGGGGGTATTTTGGGGCATGACAGAAGTGGTATCAGAGCTTAGGCGTTAGGTCTGTAGGGTCATTTAGAGTTCGATACCACGATGAATACAAGGCATTAGGTCTAAGAAAAGAGTCGTATTCCAAGTGTAGACTAATCACTTAGTCTTTGTCTAGAACAGGTTGATTTCAACCTAAGTAGTGTCTAATTTCGCTAGAAAACCAAAAATTTTATATACCTATACTATTATGTGTTGAATTGTTATGTGGTAGTACATGTTATGAATTGGGTGCATACTATATGTTATATGTAAGTGAAGACCTATGCTTTATGAATGAATTCCCAATTAGACTCATGAGTTGAGTGATATTCAGGCTAGAGTCTAGCCTAGGTGTTAGTTGACAAGGGGATGGTAGGTCCCTTATTATGCATAGTGTTATTAGATCTAGGTAGGAATTGTTTCCCAAGAGAGGCTATAGGATGCTCATAGGTCTTACAAGTTTAGTATATTTAGAATCGTTGTGAAAATAGGGACATAGGTTTTGATATATATATATTATTATGTGTATCCATTGTAATTTGATTTGTTACACTATACTTAATGTGTCTTACCTTACATCACAAATAAGCATAAGTCGCACATCACAGTATGACGATAAGTCCATGTAAGTTCATGTAACCCCACGACTAGTAGGAACATATACGGATATCAACATATTTTTAATCAACTCTGGGATGTTTGAGACATGCTTCTATGTACAGATGCGCATTATTTACAGCACTTCCTAGATCCAGTGCTCAATCCCAAATGATTGGACGAGCTCATGGATGTCTAATGTACGTTTCTAGATACAGATGCGTGTTCCTTTTGCAGCACGTTCTAGACCGATGCTCAGTCCAAAATAATAAATACGTTATAACTCCAAGGATAATCATGCATATCATGCACTTTCATACATAACATGCACTCCATACATCGCATAAGCATCATGCATGGCATGAGCATCATGCATCGCATAAGCATCATACATGCCATAAGCATCATGCATATTCATACATAGTGTAGCACCACGGACTTTTCCACACTTAATGAATAGCACTTTCGTAGCCAATTGGCCTTTTGCGTAGTCTAATTCATAAATAAAAGAGAAATTGAAAATTCAGAAATATTAGAAATGTTCCTTTTCGAAAGACGAATCCAACGCAAGTTGAATCGTCAAAATCCAACTAAGAGTCAAAAGATATGGCCAAAAGACCTAAGTGGAGAAAATGAGGAAAATCAGCAAAATAGGCAAAACGCAGACCAACCGGTCAACCGCTCCATCCACCGGTCGACCCGTCGCCTACTAGTCGACCGCTCTACCCACCGGTCGATCGCTATCACACTACTTTTGTATGGGGAATTTTTCTAGAGAGGAGGTTTTGGACCGATCGACCGCTTCAGCCAACCGGTCGACCACTAGCCTACCGGTCGACCACTCCTATGACCAGTCGACCGCTCCTCTGGCATTTTGCCTGTTTAGTTTGTTTTGGCCGAAATTTTAAGGGTAGGATGGTCATTTGACCACCCCACTTTCAATATAAACCCCAAATCCGTGGGTGAGGGTTTCATAAACCCTCAAGGCTTGTATTGGGAGATTAGAGAAGGGAGAGAAAGGAAGAGCTAGAGTTTTACTTAAACCCATCTCAAGCAAGGATTTTTCTACTCAAAGGATCTAATCTCATCTTCCCTCAAGTTCTCCTCCAAGTTTAAAGGATAGTACACCCTACTAACTTCCATTAGCAATAACCTAGGTTTTCCATTTTTGTTGATGATTCTTGATTCCATGTTTTCCCTTCCTTTTGAAATGTGCTATTGCCATAAAATGTAACCTAGATAATAAGGAATGTTGTGATATATGGATGGATGAGGGGTTGAGGCGATTGGATGCCGTATGGTTGTTGTGTGATGTGTGAAATGGAAAATGGTGGAAAGGGCATTCCTTAAATAATGAACGTACCTAGAAGATGTGAAGGAAAATATGCACTAAAAAAGGGTAAGATGAACTACTAAGAAAATGTTGCATGCTATGTGTTTGACAAAATGCCTAAACTAAGAGTAAATGAATTAAATGAAGAAAATGGAAATAGGAATTGTGTAAATCTTCTTATGAATGATCAATTGCTCAAATGTACTATATGTTACCTAAATTTTCATACGATTATGCTAGAAATCAAAATGCTATATTCATGTGATCCTCCCATTTAAGCATGTCATCTTGGTTGCCACTTTTGATAAGCACACAAGCATGCATGCATGCATGGATGGGGTTTTCCACGAGTAGCTTTGCATGATAAATCAAACAAGAAACAAGCATATGTCAAGGAGGTTGGTATCCCAAGTGAAGGGTGCTAGCCTCTAGCTCACAAGAAAAAGAAACAAGAACATGTCAAGGAGGTTGGTAGCCCAAGTGAAGGGTGCTGGCCTCTGGCTCACAAGAAAAAGAAACAAGAACATGTCAAGGAGTTGGTAGCCTAAGTGAAGGGTGCTAGCATCTGGCTCATAAGGAAATGAAATAATTACATGTCAAGGAGGTTGGTAGCCCAAGTGAAGGGTGCTAGCCTTTGGCTAAGTAGTGAAAGGAAACAAGTACATGTCAAAGAGGTTGGTAGCCCAAGAAGGGAGCTAGCCTCTGGCTCACAAGAAAAGGAAATGTCAAGGAGGTTGGTAGCCCAGGGATGTGCGGGTGCTAGCCTCTGGCTCACAAGTATACAAGGCAAGAATGAAACAAGAACAAGGCACGAATGCATGATTTTCAGAAGGAAGACCGAGACATGAAAGAGGTTTCCGAACATGAGTTTTACCGAGGTTTTCGAATTCGTGCATGCAAGTCAAGATAATTATATTGCTTCCTGTTCCATGTTATTTATCTTATGCTTCTAGTATTACTTTAAATCAATATTTGTATTTTGTTCACTGTTATTATGCTATCGCTATTGCTACGGTTTGCTAGTAGCTTGTACTCGCTGAGTATTCCATGCTCAGCCGTACTTTTATGTCGGTAGGTTCCGTGGATGTCCTTGACCCTGAGCCTTGGGTCGAGGAAGAGTACGTAGATGAGAGGGAGCCATCTATCCCATTACAGTCGCAAGCGGTTAGAGACCTCGACGTGTGGCCGTACCTCGACTACTGTTGAGGGGAGAGTACAGGAGAGTTCCTTTTGTGTAATTGTATATTTTGATAGGTGGGCATGTCCACCTTTACCTTGTTATGTTTTGTATATATATTCACTTGGGATACAAACCACCTTATATAGAAAATAAATTTTTGGTATACGCTTCCGTACTCATGATATAGCTTCTGCACTCTGATTCATGTTATATTATGGTATGTGTACCTTGGTCATTATAGGATGGTTTGGCAGGTATGAACAGTCGCCTCTAAAGTATCCCTTAACTCCTAGGGGGTATTTTGGGGCGCGACACATAACATGAGCATCATACATGGCATAAGCATCATACATATTCATACATAGCATGAGCATCATGCATATTCATACATAGCATGCGCTTCATGCATGGCATGAGCATCGTGCACATATCCTAAGCATCATACGCACCTTGTATACATCATGTACATCTTAGAAGCGTCATACATGTCACAAAGCAAAGGATCTTGCTTAAAGAACTCAAATGTATAGACTAATCATTAGTATTAGTCTTAAGTCAGTTAATGTTTAAACAAAACCTAGTGTCTTAGCTTAGCTAAGAACTTTATGTATGTATGCTTACTAATATATGTATAAATGCTCGTATGTATGCTATACCTATTTCAAAGAAGTGTGATGTGTTGCCTGTATATAACATGCTATCTATATAATATATATGATTTATGTACTTACTTGATGGTGGTTAGTCAAGGGCGCCTTGCTAATGAGCGAGTGCCTAGTTAGATGTTGGTCGGCACCGGATTGATAAATCCTTTGTTGTATCTTAGGTTACTAAGTATGAAGGGTCGTTCGAGCAAAATGAAGTGCGGGAAAGGTATCCTTTCTTGTTCACGTAACGTTTTAATTTCGAGGATGAAATTTCTATAAGGGGGGAGGATGTAGAACCCCGGATCTCACAGTCACTGTTCATATGAATAGGGTAGTGAATAGTGTCTTGCATAGAGTATGAAAGGTCCTAAAGCCTTCCATGGGTCGTTGGTTGGTGGAGGGTGAGTGAGGATTGTACATGTACATATTGAATCTCAAAACAAGGGTATAAAATACTCTAAGTGTTTAGTGGGTTGTAATTGAAAAGTGTGGTGAATAGTGCTATTGCGCGAGGCATATAGAGGCCGTGGCCTCTCATGCATATTGGCGTGAATTCAATGATCACCTAGGTTTGTTACAAACCTAGTGGGTAACGGATCATGAGGTGTGAGTAGGGTTTTGGACACGAGGGAAAAGATTGTGAAACACTCGAGATTTTCTAAGTGTTAAAGAGGGTATGTCTTAACATCACCCTCAACTTTAAAAAGCTCTAGTTTAGGCACCATTACTCGGAATCAAGTTATTCTTAAATTTTTGAAAATTTATTGGAACCCTCTTCGAGGTTCATGTTGATCACTTTTCTTGATTTTGAGTCGGGGATAAGTCAAACGTCCAATTTTCGAAATCGGATCTGCTGTAAAAATGGGTTGATGAAACCCATTTGCATATCAGTCATTTTTAGAGTCATTTTTTGTAATTTAAAACTCAAAATTAGAATTCTTATAAAACATCAAAGTTTTTCTTCTTTGAAAGATGAATCCAACGCAAGTTGAATCGTCAAAATCTGATATGGGAGTCAAAAGTTATAGGCCAATTACCAGAGCAGGGTCCGATTAAGAAATTCCAGTTTTTTTTGGAGGCCCGATCAATCGATGGCAGATCGGTGACAGCCTGAGGAATCCCCAGTTGAGTCCGATCGATCGGAACTAAGCCCGATCAATTGGTGCATGCATTTTTGGGTATAAAAGGTCCGAAATTTCATTTTTTAATGGTTTTTTTAACCCCTTTTCCCTATAAATAGGGCTTCCATTTGGGGGTTTTAGTTTACCCTAAACCTAGAGAGATTGAGAGAGGAAGAGGAAGGGGATTTGGGGATTGCTCAAGAGGGGTTTGTGGATTGAAGAAGAAGGAGATCAAGAGCAAAGATCTTCCCCAAATCAAGCAAGGGTTCCTCTACTTTTCAAGTTGGTGTTCTTCCTCAAGCTTGGGATCCAACCCAAGGATTTTCTTCAAGATCAAGCTTTGATCTTCAAGGTACATTATACGATATATGGACTCTGGGTTCCTTGGATAGAGGCAGCTCATGTAGAGCAGGAGACTGCTCTAGTTGTCATCCAGATATTAGGAGTCTTGGCATGTGGCCAATGGTTGGGATGAGTGAGAGAGTCATGTATTTTGGGTTCTTATGTCTGGGGATGTTTGTCTCACTTGAGTTGGGACTCAAGTTAAGGAGTTCATGTTTATTTTGTAAAATCTATTCAATTATTGTAATCAATTGCACTTGGAATATAGTTAAGTCATTAAAGAAATTTTTAGTTCACTATTTTGCATGCCTTGTATACTCTTTACAGGTTTGATTTAAGGTTAAATCACGTCGCCAAAGTATCCTAACTCATAGGGGGTATTTTGGGACGCAACAATCTTGATTTGGTTGTAGTCGGAATATCCATCCATAAAGGACAGGGATTTGAAGCCGGTTGTGGCATCAACCATCATTTCTGTGATGGGCAAAGGGAATTCATCCTTAGGAGAAGCTTCATTCAAATCTCAGAAGTCTATACAAACCTGGATCTGTCCGTTCTTCTTCTTTATAGAAACAACATTGGCGAGCCAAGTAGGGTATTGTACCTCTCTTATGAACCCAGCTTTAAGGACTTTATCTACCTCAGCTTCAATTTGAGCAACCAGTTCTAGGCAAGCTCGTATTTGCACTTGCTTAATTGCCCTGACATCTTCTCCAGTTGTAGTTCTTCCATGATCATTTCTTATAATAGACTGTAATTTTTGGGTCTAAGCCAGGCATCTCTGTGTAGTTCCAAGCAAAGACATTCTTGTACTCTTTTAGGAGAGAAAGATATTCCTCTTTTTTCATTCGAGAGAGAGAGGCACTAATGAAGGTTGGCCTTGGGTCTTATTTTGAACCAAGGTTAACTTCAAGAAGGTCGTCAACTATTGCTTGAGCTCCTGCTTCAAATTCTGGAGGAGCCGGACGGACTTCCGTTTTTTCCGGTGGTTCTTTCATGATCATTTCTTCTCTTGAAGAGGAGTCTTCATCTACCGTAATAGTATTCACGGCTTAGACCAGATCTTGATTTGGTGGAGAATTAGGATTTCCTAACTCAGATTTTTCCAAGTTGGAGCTAAACTGCTTATAGCTAGTTGAAGTCCTGAGTACCGGCATGGTTTCGTGCTTTGCTCGCTTTTCTTCTTCAGTATTAAATCCACGCTTCTGAAGTATTTTCTTGATTGCTGGATTAAACACAGGCTTTCTTTGATAAGGGTTCATTCTTCTATCCCTTTTATTGTTCCGGGGGGTGGCTTTGCCTGCTGGCCCTGCGGAATGAAAAACGATGGGCTTTTTCCATGTTCCTCTGGATGGAATAATGACATTGGGAATGACTTCCGCTATTGGCCATTTTTGCCATGCACTGAGACTGACCTTAGCTAGGCCATCAATTATATCTGGATGTGCTACCTCAACCCATAGGGATTCTCGTAGGGACTCCGCTTCTTCAGGAAGCCATTCCCTGGAGACTTCTTCTGACATTGACTTCTCCCTGAGCATGACTATATTATGGTCTGATTGTGATTTTTCCCAAACACAAAGACTGGGGGATTATACCCAATTCCTGGCGTATTGGTATCAACATAGTTACCAGTATCCAGGGCCTTATGTTGCTCCATTTTGAGCATGGCTTCAAAAGCTGGTAGGAGAGTTCCTTTGACTTACTATTCTTCTTTGGGATTAAACCCTTGACATTTGAGGAATTTGGCAGTTATTTTACCAAAGATGATTTTCTTCCTATAAGGATTGGTGACCCTACTCTTCTCATCGGTCCATGAGGAGTTCATCCTGTCATATGTACCTGGGGCATTGAAGAGCATCAGCTTCTGTCCTATTTTCTTGACTGGGACAATGAGCCTGGAGGTAGTTTCTACCGTTGTACAGTCCATCTTCTCAAAGAGGCTAGCTGATCGCCTTTTAGAGCTTGAACAGGGTCAACTTGTTCAACCTCATAAATCTGGAAGGGATCGGCTGATTTTTCCTTCTCAGGCTTCTCGGAAGATTTGACCAAAGTGAGGGTTGGTTGTCCTTCTTTTCTTTGGGACTTTGGGCTATATTTGAACACCCTTTTCAGAACTGCAGTTTGGGTAGGTCTATGTTGTTCTTTGGGCCACTTTTAACTTTTTCCCCTTTGGGCTTCTATTGAATGCTTCTTTAGGCACTTTTAACATAGAAACACGCATTTGTGTAATATACCTCCGCATCATTGAAAGGATCATCATCAACATTGATCTTTACTTACCTGTTTCCCTGAGGGTATTTGAGGCATTGATGATATGTGGATGACACAACTAGATAGTTATGCATGCATTGATGCCGCAACAAGGCATTATATGATGTATCAACATCAATCACCAAAAATGTTGTGGTTTTAGCGATATCCCTGAATCTGGTTTTGAGGTTGATCATGCCCATAGGCTTTTGCTCATTTTTGTTAAAGCCTTGGATGATCAGGTTACTTTCATGTAGCCGGCATATTTGTATGCCGAGCTTGGACATCATCCTTCTTGGGAGGATATTGACGGCCGGACCTCCATCGATCATTACTCTGGAAATACTAGTCTTATTAACTAGACCTGAGATAAACAGTGGCCGATTGTGTTTAAGAGTCTCAGCTCACATGTCTTCGTCATCGAAAGTGATTGTGAAGAGGCAGGAAGTTCCTATTTCAGGAATCTGTGACGGCTGACTTGTAACTTCTTCAGAGAAGTCTTCCAGATTGGAGATGGCATATATGAGAGACCTTCTCAATTTAGGGGACATCTTGAGAGCATCATAGACGCTTAGCAATGAAGGAATTTTCTTCAGATGGGTTAGAATATTGTACTTGACTCTCTCATTATCGGGAGCTTTTTGGGCTGGGGCCGGTTGAGCTCTAGTCCGATTTTCATGTTTGACTGGTACAAACCTCGATTGCAGCTTTCTACCTGACTGGAGGTTGTGTTGATAGACTTTGTCAATCGTTTGATCCATTGTTTCAGATGACTCTCCTTCCAAGAGTTGGACCATGTTCATAGAACTGAAGTGTAACTTCCTTTTTTTGCTTTGAAAGGGTGACCGAATTCTTCTTTCATATCGCCCTGTTGGACTTGTAGGCTGGGCTGAAATTTGTTCAGATGTCAGCTGGATCTGAGTTTAGGACTGCTTCTTCTGTTGGAGGGTCCTTGTTTAAACTGACTACAGCAAGTTAATCTTGATTCCCGGGCAAAGTTGAGGTTTCCACCGATCGTCGCATCTGACGATGGTTTTGATTTGGGGAATCAGACTGCACTTGTACATCATCCGCCTCTCATTCTCCTCCAGATGAGAATCCTTCTGCAGAGCCCCGGACTTTTTCATGCTTAATGCATGGCACTTTCATAGACAATTTGCCTTTAATGTAGTACAATTAATAAATAAGGAAAAAATTAGAAATTCCAAAACGTCAAAAATGTTCCTTTTCAAAGTACGAACCCAACGTAAGTTGAATCGTCAAAATCCGACGAATGAGTCAAAAGATATGGCCAAAACAGTTTGGACCTGCAGACCACTGATCGCTCGGTCCATGGAGCGATCGCTCGGTCCATGGAGCGATCGATCGGTCCAAAACCGATCGATCAAAGGCTATCGACCGGGAGCTCGGTCAATTCACCGATCGCTCGGTAGGCAACCGATCGATCGGTCATAACCACCGATCGCTCGGTCTTCGTGCTTTTACAGAAATTTCATTAAGGGTGTTTTTGTCTTTTGGGCGTTTCATTCTTTCCTCTTAAGGGTTGCCCGAGCCTCTAGGGCTCATTCTCAGCACTTAAAACGTTTGAGAGCTAAGGAGAGAAGAGAAAGGGTTTTCCTAACCTAGGGTTTGATTTTTGAGAAGAAATCAAAGGGGTTTGTGAACCCACAATCACCTCAAGCTCGTTCTCCTTCAAGATCAAGGTTCAAGCTCGTGTGGAGCAGTTTCCCCAAGCTAGGGCAGCAGCTCACACACGTTTGCAAAGGGGGTTTCTTCCTCATTTGTCAAGGTCGGTACCTTTTGCTACCCTCGTAGTTATAGTTCTTTATTTTTCATCCCTCATTCCTATTATCCTTTATTTTTCCTTCATCTATATATGTATTATGAGATGGGTTGTGTGAATGGTGAATGGAGATGGATGTTGGCGAATGGATGCCGTTTGGATGATGTGAAAAATGAAATGGGGAAGGGTATTGCACAAATAATAAACACACAAACATGTTGTGAATATGAACCCACCTAGAAAAGCATGATTTAGGCTTAAATAAATAATAAACACACCTTATGTTTGATGAAATGCCAAGGTGAATAAAATGAAGGATAAATAGAAAAGAAGAATGCATGCTTAAATATTCATGAAATTACTAGGACTTATGATAGTGTGTTTCTTACATCCCTTAAATGGTGTAATTCATTATTTGCTTAAATTGTGATATGCTATGTGTTGTTAAATTCTCCAAATGTCATCTTAAATTCCAATTTGCAAGTATGCACACGATTCCACGAGCACGTCATGCATGACATGGTTTATCGGTACTTTCAAGAACGAGGTTTAGAGGTGGGACATTGTAAATCCCTAAATAGGTGTTGGCAAATTCCGTGATCATTAGATAGGTCAGTTGAGTCGAGTCCTCGAGTCATGTTCAACTTGTCAGAAAAGAAGAGAAGAGCTAAAGCTTAAAGAAGATAGAAGAAAGAGAAGAAAAAGGTTCTACTCCGGATCTAGACAGGTAATGGACTTAGAGACCCCTACCTAGGTTTGATTTGACTTAGATAACTCTAAAAATACCTAGGAGGATAGATTTAAGCCTACCAAAGTTATTTGATCTTAGTTGAATCAAATAAAAATAAAATGAATTAATTTTGGCAAAAATTCTGTCTCAACCGATCGCTCGGTATTGCGACCGATCGATCGGTGGCCTACCGAGCGATCGGTGGCTATCGACTGGACTAAATATTTGTATGGGGAAAATTTCCAGAGAGATGTTTTAAGACCGAGCGATCGGTCATTAGAACCGATCGATCGGTTGTGAACCGAGCGATCGGTTGTGAGCACCGATCGATCGGTCCCCGTAAAAAGAATTTTTCTTTTTCTGGATTCTTTTTTTAACCCTATATAAACAACTTTTGAGAGACCTAATTCGTGTCTTTGATAATTTTTGAAAGAGTAGAGGTCTGAGAAACTCTTCTAGGGTTTTTCTAATTGTTTTTAATTAGATCTTTGTGATCCCTCCTCTTTCTTAGATCCTAGAGAATGCAAGTATAGATTAAAATCTTTGATCTTGCATTGTGTGATCTCAGATCTGTATGAGATCCCTCTAGGGTTTGAAATTTACTAAATTGATTCACAACCCTACACCTTGTGTGTGTGTCCGGTGTTTGATCCGGAGCCTTCGTGGAAGGAGATCGATCGTGTGTGATCGTGGATTTGAAGTTGCTTAAAAAGATTTGGTCGGTGTGGAACCGAAGCTGCTAAGGCGGAGATCGAACCTGCTGGTTCGTGGAAATCAAGAGTAAGAGTCTATACCTAGGAACATAGTTTCTGTTTTGGTAAGGTCTTATCTTGTACTTGATATCTTTTCATAGTGAAGTTTATTGCTGGACAAGGTCCCGTGGTTTTTTCCCGTTAGGGTTTTCCACGTAAAAATCTTCTGTGTTTGATTTGTGTGGATTGTCTGATTGAGTTAATCATTGATTTTTAAACATATTAATTGAAAAATTAAAATTGGTTAGAAATTATTAGATAGACCTATTCACCCCCCCTCTAGGTCTTAGAGATCATTGATCTGGATAAATTTCAATTGGTATCAGAGCTAGTTCACTGATAAGGCTAATCCCTTAAGTGTGATCCTGTATTATCCGTGATCATGAGTACTCTAAGAGAAGGAGGATCCGTCTCTCGTCCCCCACTTTTTGATGGAAATAATTATGCATACTGGAAAGCCAGAATGAGAGCCTTTCTCAAATCAATTGACGAGAGAATTTGGATGTCTATACAGAATGGGTGGACTACGCCCATAAAAACTGTAGGTGATTTGACTGTCGTCAAATATTCTGATGAATGGACCAGAGAAGAGCTTGATTCAAGTGGATGGAACACTAAAGGTCTCAATGCTATCTTTACTGCAGTCACTGCTGAGGAATTCAGACGAATTTCTTCATGTGAAACAGCAAAGGAGGCTTGGGACATTCTTGAAATTACCCATGAGGGTACTACCACTGTTAAAATCTCAAAACTCCAAATGTTAACCACCAAATTTGAACATTTAAACATGGACGACAATGACACTTTTGATGAATTCTATGCAAAACTTAGTGACATTGTCAACGCTAGTTTCAATTTAGGTGAGAAAATATCTGAGTCCAAAATAGTTAGAAAAGTCCTTAGATCTCTCCCAGAGAGATTTCAACCCAAAGTCACTGCAATCGAAGAGAGTAAAAATGTTGACTCTCTGAAGATTGAGGAATTGGTTGGATCACTCCAAACCTATGAACTCAATCTACGTCCATCCAAGAAGAATAAATCTTTAGCCTTGAAAACCATCAAGGAAACTTTGGATGAGGATGACAGTGATGGAGAAATGAATGAGGAAGAAATGGCTCTTTTCGTTAAAAAATTTCGAAAATTTTTTAGAACGAAAAAGAGGTTTAATCCCAAACAGGGAGGAAAATCTTTTGATAAGTCAAAGTCTAAGCCCTGGGAAAACAAGAAAAATTCCAAAAGTGGCGACAAGAAATCCCAAGGTGTTCAATGTTATGAATGCCATGGCTTCGGTCATATTTCACCTAACTGTCCTAACAAGAAGAAGAGTAAGGGCAAGGTGATGAATGCCTGTTGGGATGACAGTGATTCCGAGAATGAAGAATCGGACAGTTCCTCTTCAAATGAAGATACTGGAAATCATACGGCTTTCACTGTTTCCCTATCTGGGATTCTTGAGACTACCTCTGCGGTTGATGAAAAGGATAGAAGTGATGAAAGTATTCATACTGAGTCAAGTGATGACTTACAGAAGAGTCAAACTGACTCTGAAAGTGATGAAGATTTGAAAACAACTTATGATAAGTTGTATGCTGAAAGTTTAAAACTGACTAAAACAAAAATCTCTTTGAGCAAAAAACTCAAATTCATTCAAAATGAAAGAGATATCTGTAAACTAGTAGCAGAAGAGAAGAGTGCACTAGTTAGTCAGTTGGAAAATGAAAAAGAAGCATTTGTTATAAAAGTTCAATGTCTTTTGGAAGAGAATGTCTCATTGACTAATGTGGTCAGAAAATTAGAAAATGAAAGAGACACTTCCATGAAAGAAATTGAAGAGTTAAAAACTCTGCAAATGGAGCTGGAAACTTTTAAAGTCTCTCTTGTTGATAAGGTGAAATTTCTTGAAAAAGAACACCAAATTACCCTTAAAGACAAGACTGACTTGATTCAGAAGGTCTATACTCTTGAAAAAGAAGTGAGAATGTTTGGTAACACCAGCTGCCTAGATGAATTAGTCAGAAAGTATGGATCAAATTCTAGTAGATCTGGGATAGGACATGTTGACACACCAACTGGTCCTTTAGCTGTTGGAACAATGGCTAGTGCAGTGTTTGAGCCAATACATTCTGAATCCAAAGAAAATTTACCTTCTACATCAAGTACTAAGGCTTATACAAATATTGTAAAGCCGAGAAATACAGCTCCTAGAGTGAATGCTTTAAGGAATCAAATTCCAGTTAGAAGAAATCTTCCTCCTCTACCAAGATTCATACCCACATGTCACTTTTGTGGTGTGAGAGGTCACATTCGACCTAATTGTAATGCATTTAGGAGAGCTCCCCAAAATGGTTCATGGAACCAAAATCTGAGTCAAGGGACTCTTCAAAGGCAGATTCAGGTTCTAGCTGAAAAGTCTAGAATGTTGAGCGATGATGTTAACAGAATTGCTCAAATCTCTAGGACAAGGACTGGTCAATTTATTCCAAATGATTATTCAAGAGGAAATAATTTGACTTATCACAAAACTAGAACTGAACAAAACAGAAAAAGGTCAAGGAGGACAAAAAGGAAAAAGGTCTCTACTACACAGATTAATGATCAAAGATCTAAACAAAGTTTAAAGACTGTGTATGTGAGAAAGGAAGACCTTAAGTGCTTTGTCATTCATACTGCCTTGAAAGCCCAAAACACAGAAATGTGGTACTTCGATAGTGGGTGTTCTCGGCATATGACAGGTAACAAGTCCTTATTTATTCAATTTGAGGACTGTCCTGATGGGACTGTTACTTTTGGTGATGGAAGCAAGTCATTAGTCAAAGGAAAGGGTATCATCAATTCACCAGGCATACCTAAATTGAAAGATGCCTTGTTTGTTGAAGGACTGAAAGCTAATTTAATTAGCATAAGTCAACTATGTGATGATAATCATGCTGTGCACTTTACCCAAAATAAATGCTTAGTCATTAATGGTAAAGGTAAGTGTGTTCTAGAAGGATTGAGAACCACTGACAATTGCTACGGCTTAACTCCCAGTACTATTCCCTCAAATGTCTGTTATAAGACTAGAATTGAGGAGGTTGATTTGTGGCACCGAAGACTAGGTCACATGAACTTCAAAGACCTATGTAAAATCTCTAAGCAAGAGCTTGTGAGAGGTGTTCCCAAACTAGGAAAGCCTTCTACTGCTGTGTGTGGGCCATGTCAAATTGGTAAACAAATTAGGACCCCACATAAGAAGACTTCAAGTATTGCTACTTCATATCCACTGGAATTAATTCATATGGACCTTATGGGTCCTACAAGAACTGAAAGTCTAGGTGGAAAGCGATACATCCTATTCATGGTTGATGATTTCTCTAGAATGTCTTGGGTGGCATTTATAAGAGAGAAATCCGATGCTTTTGACAATTTCAAAAGTATTTGCTTGAAAATTCAAAATGAGAAAAGATGCCCAATCACTCGAATTCGAAGTGATCATGGAAAGGAGTTTGAAAACTCTAAGTACAATGACTTTTGTGATGAGTCTGGTATCAAACATGAATTTTCTGCACCTATTACACCTCAGCAGAATGGTGTAGTAGAGAGGAAGAACAGGGTTCTCCAAGAGATGGCTAGAGTTATGCTTCATAGCAACAATCTAGCTTCTCATTTCTGGGCTGAGGCAGTTCACACTGCTTGCTATATAGTTAATAGAGTTTTTGTAAGACCTGGAACAAGGAAAACCCCATATGAGTTGTGGAATAACAAGAAACCTAGTGTAAAGTACTTTCGAGAATTCGGAAGTAAATGCTATATCCTTAAGGATAGAGAGCAACTGGGAAAATTTGAATCCCGGAGTGATGAAGGGATATTTCTTGGGTATTCCACCAACAGTAGAGCTTATCGAGTGTATAACTTGAGAACCTCTACAATTATGGAGTCCATAAATGTAATTGTGGATGACTCTGGTGTTGAAAATGTGCAATGTGAGGATGATGAAAGTGCTGAAAATGAAGATGTTGAAATTATTTCAACTTCACCTATTGATAAGCAAACATCTCCATTAAAACCTACACATCCTAGGGTCATGAGTCCTCACACCTCCACTGATATTATTGGTGATGTTGAAAGTGGAGTGAGAACGAGGAAACAAATTGAAAATGAAGTTAGCTACATTTGCTATACTTCATCTTTTGAACCCAAGAATGTAGCTGAAGCTCTTGCAGATGATAATTGGATAAATGCAATGCAAGAAGAGTTACTTCAGTTTACTAGGAATGATGTTTGGTATTTAGTACCTAGGCCTAATAATACAAATGTGATAGGTACCAAATGGATTTTCAAGAACAAATCTGATGAAAAAGGTACTATCATAAGAAATAAGGCTAGGTTAGTTGCACAAGGATATACCCAAATTGAAGGTATTGACTTCGATGAAACTTTTGCTCCTGTAGCCAGACTAGAATCAATAAGAATTCTTCTAGCTGTGGCTTGTAATATGAAATTCAAACTTTTTCAAATGGATGTTAAGAGTGCCTTTCTGAATGGCATTCTACATGAAGAAGTCTATGTGGAACAACCAAAAGGGTTTGAAGATCCACATCACCTTGATCAAGTTTATCGACTAAAAAGGGCCCTCTATGGTTTAAAACAAGCTCCAAGAGCTTGGTATGAGAGGCTGACTACTTATCTCTTGGAAAACGGATTTTCGAGAGGGGGAGTAGACAGAACCCTTTTCATAAAGAAAGTGAAAGGTGATATTGTCATCGCCCAGATATATGTTGATGACATAGTATTTGGTTCCACATTAGACTTACATGCTCATTCATTTGCTGAACAAATGAAAAATGAATTTGAAATGAGCATGGTTGGTGAGCTAAGTTTCTTCCTTGGTCTTCAGATCAAGCAATTGGATTCTGGGATCTCAGTATCTCAAATCAAATATGCAAAAAATTTAGTGAAGAAATTTGGAATGAGTTCTGCTAAGCATGCTAGGACTCCTATGAGTACTACTATAAAACTTAGTAAAGATACTTCAGGGAAGGATGTCGATCAGACTAATTATAGAAGCATGATTGGTAGTTTGCTCTACCTAACTGCTACTAGACCCGACATAGCCTTTAGTGTTGGTGCATGTGCCCGTTATCAAGCAAATCCCAAAGAGTCTCACTTAGTTGCTGTCAAGCGTATCATTCGCTATGTGAGTGGAACTTTGTCCTTAGGCCTCTGGTATTCTTTCGATACAAATGTCATTGTTGTGGGGTATTCTGATGCTGATTGGGCTGGAAATACTGATGATAGGAAAAGCACCTCCGGCGGGTGTTTCTATATTGGAAACTGCTTGGTTGCTTGGCTTAGCAAAAAGCAGAATTCCATTTCCTTGTCTACAGCCGAGGCTGAGTATATAGCAGCTGGTAGTTGTTGCACCCAACTTCTGTGGATGAAACAGATGTTGAAGGATTATGGAATTGATCAAAGCACTATGATTGTGTATTGTGATAACACAAGTGCAATCAATATCTCCAAAAATCCTGTGCAACACTCTCGCACAAAGCATATAGACATTAGGCATCACTTCATCCGTGATCTTGTTGAGCAAAAAGTTGTGTCTATTGAGTATGTCCAAACAGAGAATCAATATGCGGACATTCTCACAAAACCTTTAGATTCCCTTAGGTTTGAACTCCTTAGGAAATCCATCGGTTTGTGTGGAGTTGAGTAATGGAGTACTTGTTTTATAGCCTATGTGTTTTTCATGTTCTATTTAAGTCATAGAGCTATTTTTTTTGTTATTTTCTTTAAGTAATAAAAATCCAAAAACATTCAAAAAAATTGAAAAATATTGCAAAAAATAATGTGGTTGTATGACCTTATTTATCCTATCTTTTAGCTTAATGTTATTTCCTTGAAATCATATTTAACTATATAATCCAAGGATAAATATATCATAGGATTGAATAAAATAGGAAAGTTCAATTGTTGGTTCGATCTTGTGATTGAATTTGGTCATGCTAATTAACCTCAGTTAGAGTTGAGCATACAATGATGTTCTAATTTGCACAAGCACTCTGACTGATTATTTAGATGGTTTTAGTTCCTAAATAAAGGTTCTGATATTATACCATATGGTTCCCTAGATTAATCAAATCTAGTATAACCAATGTCATAAAAATTCCATAAGGTGAGCCCCCTAGATATAAAAATTATTGACATGGAGAGGACTACCTGTGAGTTTGTGTGATAGCTACTAGTGAATGCAAACAGTAAGTAATGGCTACCTAGACAAACAGTAGGTATCTATATGGATTGCTAGTGTGAAAGCCCCTACTGTCATTAGAAAGAGCTACCTTCTCACTTGAGTGAAAGTCACCAGTGTGCTAGTGTCTATATATGTGTACTCCAAAAAGAATTTACATAATGAGTACAATTTGACTGAAAAAGAAATGAAATAATTTATTAGTCAAATATGGGGTAAAAATTGCTCATCAGATAAATATGGATGATTATTGGTTTTAACACTAGTTTTTGAAAATTTTAGAGTCCCATTTGAAATATAATGTCAAAATCTAGATTAAGGAAGGAAACCAATTCAACGAGTCAAGTAATGAATTTTGATTTCATATTCACATTACTTCTAATTGTATCTTGACTCTGATTGTGAATTTGATGCAAATACCATATTTAATCACCGGTGAAAATCAATTAATGTTTTCATAATCCTTGTTTATGCCTATACTTGATATATCAATTCTTGGGTGATTATTATCTATGATTTTGATGAAATCACATATTGCAAATTTTTTATTAGTTGGTCATTTTGAGGTGAAAATGTATTTTAAATGTTCCATTGGTTGAGGGGGAGAAAAGGTTTTAACTGTGAAAATTTTTGAAAAATTTTCAGAGCACCGATCGCTCGGTGCTAAAGACCGATCGATCGGTCTTTCGTGAACAGGGTTATAAAACCCTCATTTCTATTTTTTTTGTTCACTTGTTCTCCGATCTCCAGAGCGATCTCTCGGTTTCCTCTCCTCCAAATCTTTCCTACGAACATTCCATTCTACTCTAAAGGTTTCCCAAGGATCTAAAAGGTAAGAGTTGTGCATTTTCTTTGCTTTAGATTGATTTTCTCATCTAGGGCATCATTTCTTGCATTTTCTTCAATGGCGTTCGTTTTGTCGTTAATCCTTCTTGCATATCTCATGTCTGGCATCCCCAAACGTCGGAGGTTGGTCCTCAACAACCAAGAGGATCCTCCTCAAGATGAGGAAAACCTAGAGCCCTTTACTTTCACTCCAATAGGGCATGGTATTTCCATAGGGGACAGGCCAATTCGTAGAATGATTGATTCTACAATTGAGAATCGTCAAAAATCTCTGGCTGATAAAACTCGGAAAAATAAAGGTAAAGCTTCATCTTCCCAGTCTAGTAAGTTATCCCAGTTTATCAGTCCTACTGCTGCTCAACTCTATAGTGAGTATTTTAGTAAGAAAGGTGTTATGGTTGAAAGGGACATACATATTTCTGATTTTGGTGATTATTATCTTCCTACTCTGATTTCCGATCGTCAATGGGAAGGTATACTTACCTTATCCGGTCCTGCTTCTGTCCAGTTAGTTAGAGAATTTTACTCTAATTTTTCTGAAATCAACCAGAAAAAATGGTCATTCAAATCTCGAGCATTAGAACAATCTGTTATCATAAATGCTGATTTGGTTTCTAAATTCCTTGGATGTCCTAGAGTTCCAAATGCATATTATCCTTATAATTATAAAACTGATGAGGATAAAGACTCCATGGAACATGTAGTTACCTTTCTAAGTGGTACTCCTTCGTTTTGGGTTGGGTCTCTTATTGAAGTGGCGAAACTCACTAAGGATGCTAGACTAGTAAACCTTGTTATGAGTGCAAATATCCATCCAAAGGTTCATACTGCGGACCTTAGGGAAGATAGAGCTAGATTTTTGTTTAGTCTTCTACGTGGGCGTGATATTGATCTTGCCGCTCACATCATTGACTTGATGATCCAAGCCCATCAAACTAATACAGCAGTTGGAGCCCTACCATTTGGTTCACTCATCACTAAACTTCTTGGTTCTCAAGGAGTTATCGCTCCTCCTGGTGTTCCAACTCGAGTTCCTAAGGGTCCAATCACCAAAAAGACCCTAGCTCAGAGTTTTTCACATGCCTCAGTTCGAGATACAGAGGAGGGAGCAGAAGTTGGTGCTGGGTCATCTCGTCCTCCTCCTACCACTATGGACGATCTTGGGAGGATGATGAGAGAGATGCAGATGGATCTCAGGACTCATATTTCTTCATACGAGGAGTTTACTACAGAGGTTCGTGGTCGACTTGGATCTCTCGATGCAGCAGTGCTTGGAGTACAGAGAGATGTTCGAGATTTTCGAACTTACTATGAGTCACAGCTCACTTCTGATGATGAGCAAGAGTGATGGTTCGTGATAGAAGTTGTTTTTTAGTCGAGTGACAGACTTTGTTTACCATTTTGATGTACTTTGAATTGGTTGTACTTAGTACAAACCTTCTTGGTTATTATTGACTTGTTATGGATATATATATTTGAATGGTTTATGCTCCTTACTTTCTATCTCATCTCCTTTCAATGGTTTATGATTTTCTTTTCTAATCCACCTTTGGCATTTCGAGCCAAAAAGGGGGAGAATATGTTATGGATGAGTTATGGATACCTGTTATGGATTGTGAATGGTTTGGAATACTAACCTGTTATGGATTGTGAATGGTTTTGAATGGTTATACATATTTTCATCCTATATGTTATTTCCCATGCTTCACAGGTTTTTGATTTAGCATGTGCAGGCAAACAGGTTCTAAGTTTGGTAAATCATGACAAGTTAACATGTCAACAGTCATGTAATTATTTTTGAGTCATGTAAAGGTCAATTTTCCATTTTTGAATCAATTGGGAAAATTTGAACCTAGTATATGAATTAGTTTTGTTTTGTCCCGGAATTGCCAAAGGGGGAGATTGTAAATCCCTAAATAGGTGTTGGCAAATTCCGTGATCATTAGATAGGTCAGTTGAGTCGAGTCCTCGAGTCATGTTCAACTTGTCAGAAAAGAAGAGAAGAGCTAAAGCTTAAAGAAGATAGAAGAAAGAGAAGAAAAAGGTTCTACTCCGGATCTAGACAGGTAATGGACTTAGAGACCCCTACCTAGGTTTGATTTGACTTAGATAACTCTAAAAATACCTAGGAGGATAGATTTAAGCCTACCAAAGTTATTTGATCTTAGTTGAATCAAATAAAAATAAAATGAATTAATTTTGGCAAAAATTCTGTCTCAACCGATCGCTCGGTATTGCGACCGATCGATCGGTGGCCTACCGAGCGATCGGTGGCTATCGACTGGACTAAATATTTGTATGGGGAAAATTTCCAGAGAGATGTTTTAAGACCGAGCGATCGGTCATTAGAACCGATCGATCGGTTGTGAACCGAGCGATCGGTTGTGAGCACCGATCGATCGGTCCCCGTAAAAAGAATTTTTCTTTTTCTGGATTCTTTTTTTAACCCTATATAAACAACTTTTGAGAGACCTAATTCGTGTCTTTGATAATTTTTGAAAGAGTAGAGGTCTGAGAAACTCTTCTAGGGTTTTTCTAATTGTTTTTAATTAGATCTTTGTGATCCCTCCTCTTTCTTAGATCCTAGAGAATGCAAGTATAGATTAAAATCTTT
The DNA here is from genome assembly GCA_015143295.1 of Tetracentron sinense. NCBI lineage: Eukaryota > Viridiplantae > Streptophyta > Magnoliopsida > Trochodendrales > Trochodendraceae > Tetracentron > Tetracentron sinense. The sequence continues at coordinate 19,466,154 of CM026555.1, read as the reverse complement.
GATCTTGCATTGTGTGATCTCAGATCTGTATGAGATCCCTCTAGGGTTTGAAATTTACTAAATTGATTCACAACCCTACACCTTGTGTGTGTGTCCGGTGTTTGATCCGGAGCCTTCGTGGAAGGAGATCGATCGTGTGTGATCGTGGATTTGAAGTTGCTTGAAAAGATTTGGTCGGTGTGGAACCGAAGCTGCTAAGGCGGAGATCGAACCTGCTGGTTCGTGGAAATCAAGAGTAAGAGTCTATACCTAGGAACATAGTTTCTGTTTTGGTAAGGTCTTATCTTGTACTTGATATCTTTTCATAGTGAAGTTTATTGCTGGACAAGGTCCCGTGGTTTTTTCCCGTTAGGGTTTTCCACGTAAAAATCTTCTGTGTTTGATTTGTGTGGATTGTCTGATTGAGTTAATCATTGATTTTTAAACATATTAATTGAAAAATTAAAATTGGTTAGAAATTATTAGATAGACCTATTCACCCCCCCTCTAGGTCTTAGAGATCATTGATCTGGATAAATTTCAGACATATCCTACGATAGGTTGTACCTCACTTTTCACAAGAAAACAAGAACAAACATACCACGAGGGGACTCCCCTCACTCACAAGTGCATTGCATAAAGAAGGATCTCCCTTCCCTTTCAAGTGCATCTCATAAAGAAGGGTCTTCCTTCCCTCTCAAGTGCATCTCACAAGGATATCTCACAAGTGTATCTCACAAGTTACATGATCACAAGTAAGCATGCATGACACTCATGGCATGGCATGACACGTACGACACGCTCGACAAGATCAAGAAAGACAAACTTGACAAGCTTTCAAAGCACACCATAATTTCAAGAGGTTTTATCGGCTTTTTACGAAATGCAAGCATGATTATAAATTGCTTTACTTCCTTGTATGACATGAATTGTTCCCGTTTTACATTTATGAATTGCTTCTGATTTTTGTATTGCCATTTTTATGCTATGACTATTGGTTAGTATTTGATACCCACTGAGTATTCAATGCTCAACCGTACTTCTTATGTCGGCAGGTGATAGCGGAGCGGCTGCTCCTTTTGATGTCTGTGCTCCGAGCCCTTGGGTGGAGGAGGAGTACGTTGAGGAACCTTTAGAGGAACCTCCGGTCGAGGGTTACTATTAGATGGTAGTAGATTCTGAGTGATGCAGCTGTGGGTGAGCTTGAGAGTTAGATTTTTGTATTTTGTCGGGCATGTCCGCACTTTCTTTTGTGTATCTTTTGTATAACTTGGATCACTTGTATATACATAGAGGTTTGGTTAAGTCTTCCGCTGTGCTATGTTTAAGTATGTTTCCGCTGTTTATATCCTCTTTATATATGCTCTATGAGTTTTTGCAGGATGTTTTGTCTAGCAAGTCATGTAAGTCATGATTAGTCATCCAAAGTTCATTCTAACTCCTAGGGTGGGTTTTGGGTCGCGACACCTTCAGAGAGATCTGAAAGCCCCGTAGGGGTCCGTCCTCATGTGGACGGTCTCTTTTCTGGGAGTTCGATATCTTCAGGTTGATCTAGCCAATCCTGAAATGCCTGGTGCCTTTCTAGACTGTAGGCTGTCGCTTGTCTTGGCATGTTTAACCATGAAGGGTCTTCATTTGAGACCGCATCAATGATATAACAAGAGAATATATTGGATTCATCTCCCGAGTATGTTGACTGGAGGCTATCATAATCAAAGTCGGAGTAGAATCCCGGAGGGATGAAGTTCATCAAGGTGATTGTCATCAATGGCTTTTTTTCCAGAAGAGTATCTTGGGTGGGGCAGTTATCCTTGGCTTTCCTTGCCTTTTCCCTTCTCTTCTTCTTTTCAGTCTTGGCTATGCGCTTCCCTTCTTTTCTTCGGACTTGAGCCTGCCTGAGCTTACATTTTAGCATCGGTGTTTTGAACCAACTGCTTTTTCTTCTTGGCTCTCTTACTTTCAAAGAGAGTCCAATCTTCTTTATTTGAGGGTATGTCACCAGGAAGGTTACCCTTGAAGATCCTTCATCTTTTTCAAATGGTTCTGAAGCCACCACCATATTGGAGGTAGCTGCCTGTTGGAGATCCTGACCAATAACAATTTCTTTATTGTCCAGAAGTCTTTGAATGATATCCTTCAGCACAAAGCAGTCACCTATTTTATGACTGATTATACGATGGTAAGGATAGTATTTAGGAACATCTTTCATCCCAATCTCTTGAGGTTCCCTACTTTCGGGAAGAGTGATGAGCTCATTGGCGAGGAGGTCTTCGACAATGTCTTCAGAGAATAAATATGTTTTATTCATTCTTTCCTCAATGGTGACCTTCTTTGGTGGGTCGCGCTTATCTTGTCATTCTGGCTTCCTGGTTCCACCTTGAGCTGGTTTAGCACCAATCTTAACTGGTACTTTACCATTGTTTGATCGACTAATTGTTCTACCGGTATTTGGTGCTGGTTGTGCAGCCTTCTTCATTTCAACTACTGTAACTGTTGAGAATTCAAGGTAGTCAGTGCCTCTACCTCACCTTCTTTTTCCTATGTGGCTCTTCATGTCATGTGCTTTTGTGCACAGATCTTCAAAACCCGTAAAGGTTTAAGCCATGAGGGTGGTTGACAGATCATGCCTGAAGTTGTTGAGGCATAACCGGATAAGTTCCAGTTGAGTGAACTTTTGCAGACGTAAGAAAGTCAAAGCTTTCCATCGGAGAATGAATTCTGTTATAGATTCCTTGTCTCTCTGTCTGGTCTCAATCAATTCTGGAACACCCACTCTCCTATGAGTGTTGTAGAATTACTTGCTGGATTCATTCACCATCATTCTCCAATCAGGGATCGAAGCCTCGGGGAGGTTGGTATACCAGATGAAAGTATGGCCTTCTAAGGATTGCACGAAGAGTTAGAGACAGAGAGCTCCCGTCTTGGATGCTACTCCACACCTCGAGAGGAAATGAGACAAATGTTGCCTTGGATCTCCAATACCATCAAACATTTTGAATGTTGGTTGAACGAAGCCTGGCCGGAATGGAATCGCATCCATGATGGCTGGATAAGGCTTCATGATTATCTGAACATCCTCTTCTTTTTCTTTGGCCTGCTGTATTTGATTACGAATGGTCTCTTTAATTACAGCCAGTAGAGATGGAAAAATTCCTCCTATGAGGGCGACTTGATTTGGAATGGGACCTGTTCCAAGTACCCTTGGATGATTTGGAGGTGCACAGGCTATGCCTTGATTATTGCTATCTCCTTGGTACGGGAAACGGGGTCAAGGTGCCGATGCAGATTTGAGAGCTGATAATTGAGTAGCCAACTCTTGCATTGGAGACATCATAGTTGTGACCTCATCATCCTTGTACCAGAGCTGAGCCTGTAAAGCCGCTATTTGATCATTTAATAATGGAGGTACTGAAGTTGGAGGGTTATTCCCTTGACTTGTGTTCTCATCCAAATTTGCCATCATGACCGCTATCGGTCATCCCGACGCTACTCCTTGTAGTTGGAACAGATTCAGAAATTCTTCTTCCATGAAGTAAGTACCGGGCATCTCGTATAGAGGATTAGGTGCTTTGAAAATTACTTGAGGTATTTCCGATACTGCCTCCGGCATTACTGACTGGACCATTGGTTCATCAGAGTTATCACCTTCAGTTGGAAGGATTTTTCTTAATTCTCATGGAGAGGTTATTGGGGTTGTTTCTCGTTCTGATCCATCTTGGGATTCACTGATGTCAGTTCCTAGAACTGACTGAGCTGGGTCTTGGGCTATTTCTTTGCCTTTGGCCCTATTTCTACGACTTCTCCTCCTTCTAAGAATCGTTTGACTAGGAGTTATTGTTTTAACAACTCTAGAAGATTTTGCATCATCTAAAGCAGCTAAAATGGTAGCGGCCGAGTTGTAACGACCCGAAATTTTAATAGAATAAAATTATGTGTTTATGGCTCCTTAATTGAGGTTAATTAGTTAAGTCTTTGATAAATTTGTGGAAAGTAGGTTTGAAGGCGAGGAGCTTCACCTTGGGGGTTAATCCTTAGCCCGAACATGTTGGCATTGTCTGTTTTGTCCCTAGACATCTCGAAAAGCGTGAAAGAGGTAAAAATCCATTCTATCTCTTCTCTTTTCCTTGTTATTTGCTATATTTTTTATGTGGGATGAATATGCGTTGATGGAAAAGGGCCTCAGACCCTGTAGATGTGTTATGGGAAGGTGGTTGTGCATGGAAAATGAGTAGAGGGGTGTAGCCCTTGGTCTCGGGTCTCAAAACCCAGGATGTAGACTCAATATGTAAAAGGCATGGATGGAAAAAGGGTCGAAGATACTTATGTGATGTGATTTTATGTGGACCTTCGGGGAGCCCAGATAAGGTCCCGAGTAAATTATACCATCACCCTAGGGTGTCAAAAAGTTGTTTTGTAAGTCGTATAAGGCTATGGACACATTCATTAGCCTGAAAATGTTCCTTAACGGGACGGTGTGTTACCGGATTTGATTCACGAGCGCGAGGCCTAATTATTTCAGTTAACCAAGCGAGGCTTGGGTTAACTAGGGTTAATATGTGATTAGAAAACCTAACCAGGGTTAAAGTATAATCCTCCGTGACTGATAGCCGGGAGCGGGTGTATTTGATATCTATAGATCCTTTTTGACTAGGTCAGGGGAGAAGATATTGTTGTGTTATCTGATAGAAATGTCGTACTGAGGCTAAGTCAGTATGTTGTGATGCCCCTAATAGATATGTCGTACGTACCATGGCTGAGTCAGATGGTTGTCTTATCTGATAGATATGCCGTACCGAGGCTGAGTTAGTAGGTTGTGATGCCTCTGATAGATATGTCGTCTGTACTGTGGCTGAGTCAGATGGTTGCGTGATCTGATAGATATACCGTGAGGATGGAATTTCCCACCGTGGCTGAGTCAGATTGTTGTGTTATCTGATAGATATGTCGTACCTAGGCTGAGTCAGTAGGTTGTGATGCCTCTGATAGATATGTCATCCGTACTGTGGCTGAGTCAGATGGTTGTGTGATCAGATAGATATGCCGTGAGGATAGAATTCCCCACCGTGGCTGAGTTAAATTGTTGTGTTATCTGATAGATATGTCATACCGAGGCTGAGTCAGTAGGTTGTGATGCCTCTGATAAATATGTCATCTGTACCGTGGCTGAGTCAGATGGTTGTGTGATCTGATAGATATACCGTGAGGATAGAATTCCCCACCGTGGTGAGTCAGATTGCTGTGTTATCTGATAGAGATGTCATACTGAGGCTAAGTCGGTAGGTTGTGATGCCACTGATAGATATGTCATTCGTATCGTGGCTGAGTCAGATGGTTGTGTTATCTGATAGATATGTCATATCGAGGCTGAGTCACTAGGTTATGATGCCTCTGATAGATATGTCGTTCGTATCGTGGTTGAGTTAGATGGTTGTGTTATCTGATTGATATGCCGTGAGGATAGAAGTCCCCACCGTGGCTGAGTTAGATGGTTATGTTGTCTATGATGTGATAGATATGTCGTGAAGATAGAATTCTCCACCGTGGCTGAGTCAGATGGTTGTGTTGTCTGATAGAGATGTCGTCAGGCTAGAGTTCCTCACCGTGGCTGAGATCAGATTGTGTTGGTTCTATCGAGTGAAGGCCTGTATTATGTATCGAGTCTATGAACTCAAGGTTGTACGGAGTCTTAGGACTCAAGGTTTTATGGAGTCTAAGGACTCAAGGTTTGATTTAATTGGGTGTAACCTTGGTTGATCTCGATAGTTATCATGGGGGTATGGGATGCCATGGTAACATAATTAATATTAACGGATTTGGAAACGGATAGCGAGTCTACGAACTCTGACTTGGATATTGAGTATACGGACTTAGATTGAATATGGGTGAAGGCCAGTTGATTGAGTCTGCAGACTCAAGGATAGAGTGTGAGCGGTTGTCTGGGATGGTAACCTAGTGGTGTAGACGATGATTGGATGAACTTGGAAATTGAGGTTGGGAACCTCGAGTCACGGATTACAAGATTATATATTATTATAACATGAGAATTGTATTGCAATACCATATCGTTATTGATGATGATTATTACTAGGTGGAAAATAGCCAGATGGATTGTGGATTTTGCTGGGCTCTATAGCTCACTCCTGTCATTTTATGTCTTCAGACTTGGAAGTGGTTGCCGACTGGTAAGGAGTTATACTAGATGGATTCTGAAAGTGTGCTGGCGCAGTTGTGGTGCTAAAAGTAACGGCTATTGTAGCCAGTGAGGTAACGTATTTGCTTATGATGAGTTATTGTGATGACCAGTTGTTATTGCTTATGTAAGCTCATCAGAAAAGTTGAAAAATCCCCTCATTTTCGCGGGTAAAGTCTTCCGCATGCGTGGTTATGAAGAATGAGCACGTATCATAGAAATTAATTTCCCAGGCGCGGGTTCAAGTCGTCACAGTTAGTATTAGAGTTAAAAGCAATAACCATCATAACAAATCTTTTCAAATATGTTGGGTATTATTTCCCAAGTTCAGTACATTCTTTGCATTACCTATGCTTACTTAGTTTTATATTCCATACATGCTTCACTGGGTGTTTTATTTATGAGCATGTGAAGGTGCAAGGTTGTAGCAGACAGACTATACTTGACAAGAGCTTAAGTTTTTAATTAATTTAAGATGATTTGTCAATTGATGTCATGTAAGAGTGTTGGAGTCATGTAATGTCCTAATTCACCGTTTTGATGTGTTTGGGTGAGTTTGTGTCAAGTCATATACTTCAGTTTGGTTTTGCCACGGAATTGCCAAAGGTGGAGATTGTAAAGTCCATGTTTTTTGTGTTGACATATTCTGATGTCAAAACAAGTGAGTCTAGGTATCTAGGTGTGTGTCTTGTGTCATTACCTTCAAGCATCCACGCAAAAGCAAAGTTGAAGACCAAAGAAGACTGGTTGATCCACTCGGTTGATCATTTCCTTTATAGATGGTAAGTGACCTAGATACCATGCTACCATAGGTGGGATTTGACCTAGAATAATCCTAACATGTTGCCTTAGGTGGTAAGTCTCCTAGTCTAATTATACGGACCCTAAGTGATGAGATAAGTAGTGCAAAACATGTTAACAATGCTGAAATTTTTCAAAAAACCAAGGTTGCTTTCAAGAGGCATATCTGTAGAGCCTCGGACTTTTTCACATTTAATGCATGACACTTTCATTGCCATTTTTCCTTTAAAGAGGTATAATTAATAAATAAGGAAGAAATTGGAAATTCTGAAACGTCAAAAATGTTCGTTTTCGAAGTACGAACCCAACACAAGTTGAATCGTCAAAATCGGATGAATGAGTCAAAAGTTATGGCCAAAACAGTTTGAACCTGCAGACCACCGATCGCTCGGTCCATGGAGCGATCGATCGGTCCAAAACCGATCGCTCGGAGGCTATCGACTGGTCAAGATTTTTGTATGGGGAAATTTTCCAGAGAGTGAAATTTAACCGATCGCTCGGTTATGAAACCGATCGATCGGTAGGCAACCGATCGATCTGTTATTAACACCGATCGCTCGGTACTCACGTTTTTGCAAAAATTTCAGTAAGGGTATTATGGTCTTTTGGTCGGTTTACTCTTACCTTAAGAGTCTTGCCCGAGCCTTTAGGGCATCATTCGACACTTAGAGAGTTTGAGAGAATAGGAGAAAGGGGAGAAGGCGATTCCAACCTAGGGCTTGTCTTTGGAAGAGAAATCAAAGGGTTTTGAGATCTTAGATTACTTCAAGCTCGGCTCTTCTCCAAGATCACGGCTCAAACACTCGTGGAGAGCGTTCTCCAATCTAGGGCAGCAGCTACACGGTCGTTTTGGAAAGGGATTTCTTCCTCACTTGATCAAGGTCGGTACTTCTTGCTACCCTCCTAGTTATAGTTCCTCTTTTCCCTTTATTTCTCTTTATTTTCCTTTATTTACACATGTGCTATGAGATGGATGGTTGTGAATGGTGAATGGAAATGGAATGGGCGATTGGATGCCAATGGTTGTGTTGTGATGATTAAAATGGGGAGGGCATTGTTCCAATAATGAACATACATGCATGATTTGAGTAAAACCCATCTAGAAAAGCATGAACACACCATGTTTGATGAAATTCCAAGATGAATGAAATGAATAATAAATAAAGAAATTGCATGCTTAAACATTCATGGAAATTGCTAGGGTTATGGTAGTGTGTTTTCGCGCTTTCCCTAAATTGTTTAATTTATTACTTGTATATATGGTGATGTGCAATGTATTGTGAATTCCCCAAAATGTCATATTTAATTTCCATTGCAAGTGTGTACACGATTACACGAGCACGGCATGAAACGACGTGATTTACTGATGTTTTCAAGGACGAGATGTAGAGGTGGGGCATATCCTACGATATGTTTCACTCCACTTTTGTCAAGGACAAGATGATCATGCATTGCATAGGGAAGGGTCTCCCATCCCATCGCATTACACGCATGGCATGGCATCGCATTACACGCATGGCATAGCATCGCATGACACGCATAGCATAGCATTTCATGACACTCATGGCATGACATGACACGCATGGATGCTAGTTGCGACGGACTATGAACGGCAACTAGGCATACCCATCTGCATATAGGGTACTGGTTGCGACGGACTATGAACGGCAACTAGGCATATCATTCCGCATGGATGCTAGTTGCGACGGGCTATGAACGGCAACTAGTCATACACATTCTGCATGGATGCTAGTTGCGATGGGCTATGAACGGCAACTAGGTATGTCATTCCGCATATAAGGTACTAGTTGTGACGGACTATGAACGGCAACTAGGCATATCATTCATCATATAGGATACTAGTTGCGATGGGCTATGAACGACAACTAGGCATGTGAACATGTTTAAATTCCGAATAAGCAAGCATGATACAAGCATGACTAGCATGACACGGTAAATAAGTTCCCAATTACGCGAAGGTTATTTTAAGTCAAGTCAAGTGCATGGTGTTTTTCAAGGATTTTATCGGCTTTTCATGAACTACAAGCATGATTATGAATTTCCTTATTTCTTGGTATGATATTAACTGTTCCTGATTCATATATATCTATATTGTTTCCTGGGTATGCATTGTTATCTCTTGCTATAACTGTTGGTTAGTATTTAGTACCTGCTGAGTATTCCATGCTCAGCCGTACTTCTTATGTCGGTAGGTTCTGAGGGAGCTGCTGCTCCATTTGATGTTTGTGCTCCTGGTCCATGGGTGGAGGAGGAGTACGTCGAGGAGCCTTTGGAGGAACCTCCCGTAGAGGGTTATCAGTAGGTGGTGTTAGATTCTGAGTGGATTAGCTATGGGTGAGGATGAGTGATTATATCCATGTATTTTGGCGGGCATGTCCGCACTTTCTTTGTTTTGATTTCTTTGTATTAAAACTTGGACCATGTGTATATACTTAGAGGTTTGTTAGACTTCCGCTGTGTCTTATAGTTATGCTTCTGCTGTTATCCTCTGTGGGTGTTTTGCAGGTGGTTTGTCAAGCAAGTCATGTAAGTCATGTTTTAGTCGTCCACGATTCACTCTAACTCCTAGGGTGGGTTTTGGGTCGCGACAGAAGTGGTATCAGAGCTTAGGCTTTAGGTCTCTAGGGTCACTTAGAATCTTATACCACGGATTGACAAGAGCATATGTTAGGAAACAAGTTAGGAAGGAAGTAGGTCGGGAGCGAGTCTGGTTCCAAGTGTAAGACTAAACTTGAGTCTTAGTCTAAAATGGTTGCTTTAACCAAGTACGGGTCCTAGGTACGCTAGAACACTAAAGTATAAGTATAATGTGATGAAAACTCTGATGAGTTGATGTGATGTATATTAGTATGATACAACTAATACAAGTTGAATTATTATGAAATGGCATTGAAATAAACTGTGGTTTCAAGTTAGACTCATGTGGTGTTATTATTCTCAGGACTTTAGTCATGAGACGGAACACATGGGGTCGTGGACCACATACCAGAGCTTCCTCTTCTTCACGGGATGAGGATGAGCAGCCGGACCTCTCTCAGGTCTTAGGCTCTATTGCTGAGACACTCGCCATCCTGGCGGCTCGGCAAACTATACCGGCATCAGCGGCACCTACTCCACCGCCTGGAGCTCCAGTACATCGTACAGCTGGAGTTGAGGCATTCCGGAGATTGAGGCCTCCATCCTTCCATGCGAGTGTGGACCCTCTTGCTGCGGAGGCTTGGATCCTCCAGGTTGAGAAGATATTTGCGGTGCTCTCTCCTACAGAGGAGGAGAAAGTAGCATGGGCAGTTTTCATGCTAGAAGGTGAAGCCCACCATTGGTGGTTGTCCGCATTGAGGACACGGGACTTGACCATGCAAGGTCAACCGTGGACTTGGGAGGAGTTTAAGGATACGTTCTATAAGAAGTATTTCCCGGTTGGAGCTCGGGAAAGGAAAGAGAGAGAATTCATCAACCTTGAGCAAGGTTCGATGTCTGTGGCCGCTTATGAGGCCAAGTTCTCGGAGCTATCACGCTTCGCGACACATATGATTGCCACCGAGGCAATGAAGGCGAGGAGGTTTGAGCAAGGACGCAAGGATGTCATCATGGAGAAAGTATCGTTCTTTAGGCACGCCACTTACACTGAAGTGGTGGATAAAGCCTTGTTGGTTGAGACCAACTCTGAGGCGGTGTCCAAGAAGAGGGAATTGACGAGAGGCCAATCCAGTAGTTCAGCACCTCTAGAGAGGCGGGCTCGTACCGGCCCTTATTAGTATACATGGCCAGCACCACCGATGAGGCCGACTTATGTGCCTCCAGCACCACGGCAGTATGTACCACAGGCACCTCGACCTCAGGCCCTCCCGGCCCCACGGCCAGTTGCACCTCAGGTGGCGAGATATGCTCCACCTCAGGCCCCTCCTACCCGCACACACGAGGCCTGCCCTTCATGCGGCCGAAGGCACCCAGCAGGGGATTGCCTAAGAGCATCGGGTGGATGTTTTCACTGTGGTTGCCAGGGCCACGTGATCAGGGATTGCCCTACCCGGCATTTACCAGGCCAGTCTCAGGGGATTAGGCCACCAGCCCGCCCAGCAGGATCATATCAGGCGTCATCTCAGACTACCCGGTCTACACCTCAGTCTCGCCAGGCGAACCAGGGGCGTGTATTTGCTTTGACAGAGGGTGATGCACTTGCATCTGATGATGTGGTGCAAGGTACGCATTTGGAGTTATTTTCTTTATTCGTGATTGTTATGTTATGTTTTATTCCTTGTGTACGTACTTGGTATGCTATATATATATACCTATGTGTATACACTGTTGATGCTTGAATTGACGTAACTAGTTAAAATTTCAAGAACCCTACTAGTCAATGAGTATTTGGCTCGAGTATTGATTGATACCGGGTCTACTCATTCGTTTGTCTCGCCGAGTTTTTCAGAAGGCTTTTTTGTGGAGCCTAGTCAGCTAAAACCGGAGTTAGCCATTTCGACTCCTCTCGGCAAAACAGTATTGGCAGATAAAGTGTATAGAAATAGTGTGGCCCAAGTTGGAAGCCACGAGTTGGCGGTTTATCTCATCGTCCTTGGATTCCAAGACTTTGATGTTATATTGGGAATGGATTGGTTAGCAATGCATCATGGGCATGTAGCTTGCTTTGAGAAGATGGTACTCTTCAAGCTGGTAGAAGGAAAACCATTTCACTTTCGGGGGTTGAAAGGTAGAGATATTGCTCGCTTTATGGCATTGTACCTAGTGAACCTCGAGGCAAAGGACTCTTCGACTATTCTGGTCGTGAGTGAATTCTTGGATGTATTTCCAGAGGAGTTGCCAAGATTACCTCCAGACAGGGAGATTGAGTTTGTGATCGAGCTTGCACCAAGCACAGCTCCCATCTTTCGGGCTCCGTATAGAATGGCCCCGGTTGAACTTAAGGAGTTGAAGACCCAGTTGGAGGAATTGCAAGGCCTTGGCTTCATTCGACCAAGTGTCTCACCGTGGGGTGCCCCGATGTTATTTGTTAAGAAGAAAGATGGCTCGATGCGGATGTGCGTCGATTATCGGCAATTGAACAAAGTCACTATAAAGAATAGGTATCCATTGCCTAGAATTGATGAATTGTTCGATCAGTTGAAAGGAGCGAGATTTTTCTCAAAGATAGATCTTCGATCGGGCTATCACCAGTTGAAGATTAAGGCGGAAGATATTCCCAAAACGGCTTTCCGGACTCGATACGAACACTACGAGTTTTTGGTAATGCCTTTTGGTCTCACAAACGCGTCGGCAGCTTTTATGGATTTAATGAACCGGGTGTTCTGGCCATACCTAGATCGATGCGTGATAGTGTTTGTCGACCATATCTTGGTGTATTCCCAGACACGGGAAGATCACATGCGAGACCTTCGCTTTGCTTTGGAAATGTTGAGAGAGCACAAGATATACGCCAAACTCAGTAAGTGTGAGTTTTGGTTGGAAGAGGTGGCATTCCTAGGCCACGTTGTTTCTGTGGAAGGCATCTCCGTTGATCCAAAGAAGATAGAGGCTGTTATGAATTGGGCAAGGCCCAAGAGTGTCACAGAGATACGCAGTTTTCTTGGGCTGGCAGGCTACTACAGGAGATTTGTAGAGGGTTTCTCCAGCCTTGCGGCACCGCTCACTTATTTGACAAGGAAGAACGCCAAGTTTTTTTGGAGCGACAAGTGCGAGATCAGTTTCACGGAACTGAAGAAGAGGCTTACCATAGCCCCCGTCCTTACTGTGCCATCTGGACCTTATGGGTATGAGGTGTATAGTGATGCCTCATGTGAACACCCCATTTTTACACCCCCAAAACCCTTTTATTAATTAATTTAATTTAATTTAATTTTGTTTTGTGAGCCTGAGTGTTGAGAGAGAGAGAGAGAAAGAGAGAGAGAGGCCCAGGATCATTTCCATTAACTCTTGATTAAAACCCCAAAATCCCAAAGCCTTAAACCAAAGCCCATAGGCCTAGTCCATTCTTATATTTCGAACCCATTACCTGCGGGCCCACTCCTAAACCCCCGAGTTAAAGCACAGTACCCATGACCCAAATCCACTTTCTTCCATATATAAACACCTTAAGGTGTTTAAACCTAAAGAAAAATTGAATTTCTTCTCTGAGAAATCAGCCGCAAGTCTCCATCTCCTTCAGATTCATTCCCCAGCAAGCTTCACCAAGCCGGCGATCCCATCGCAGCAGCAGCTCTCGCCTGAGCTCCTTCTCCATCGCCATCTCCCTTCATCATCGGCAAGATTCGGCTAGCCAGGTCCTCAATCTCCTCTCCTCCGTTTCACCTCAGTAGAGTTTTCTCTTCCATATCCTCTCATCGCCGGCGCCAACATCTCCAGTCCCCTTTATCGCCGCAACAACACCTCCGGTAGTTCTGTCCATATCGACCATCTCAGATATAGATCCAAGCCAACACCAATCCCGTGATCTCTTTTCTCCGGCGATTTTCAGAACTAAGGATGTTCGCCTTCGAGTCTGGTTTTCCGGCGATGATTTCTATTCGGCGAGTCCCAACCCCTCCATGTATCAGCTTCGATCGTTTCATCCGGTGAATTCCATTACTGTCGCCAGCGTCTCCATCCCTGAGACCCGGGAACATCAGGTTCATAGAGATCAGGGTCCACTCCGACCATCTTCTCCGATCACCTTTCTCGTTTCTCATCCACACCCAGCTGCTTATACTTCTGAGTTCGGCCAGCAGCTCGTCCACGATCACCAAGCTCAGGAGGGGAATTCGGCCCAGACCAGTGGCCACTCTCGGATCTGTATTTTTATTTGTTTTATTTTTTTAATTTATTTTTAACTTGGTTAAATCCCTGTTCTGGGGATTGAGTGAGTGAGAGAGGTGAGTACTAGTTTTAGATCAACAGAACAACCACGCCCACCTCACTTTCTTCTCAACGGAGCAGCCTCCAAATATCGCACATCCCCCATCAACCGCACGTAGGTACGTGTTTCCCATGCTTATTTATTTGTTTTATTTATTTATTTATTTATTTTTCATGTATATGGGTGTGCGCAATAAGTTTAGGCCGATATTTTTTTATATATATTTTGCCTACATTGGGCACTTAGGTAGGTTCTTTTTTTTAACCCTAAATAATTGGCCCACCCCGTTAGTTAGTCTTACAAAAAAGAAACAACAAAAAAAATATAAAAAGATAAAAATAATTAAAGGTACTGGTCTATCTTCCCTTGGGACCTAGAGCAGGGTCCGTATTTAAACCATAGTCTCTTTTGGTTTAAGGCCGCTCGATCCGCCCTGCTCTTTGCCTTTAAGTTAATTAAGTCATTTAGGCTTTATTTTCCTTTTTGCCTACCTTGGGCATTTAGTTTAGTTCTTGACTAGTTAACTTGCCAGAATTAAAAAAATACAAAAAAATCAAAAAATACAAAATAACAAAAAACATTTAAAAACCCACAAAATGCAAAAAATACTTACCCTAATAAATGAACGCCCCCTAGAGCTCCCCCACGAGCACCTAGCTGCGCTGCCATCTCCCGGAGTGAGATTCATAAATCTCATTCCACTTCCCCTCCCTAACTCGAACACGAGTTGGAAGTGACCACACTCCGAAACGAGTATAAAAACAGTCACGGTCCCCCGAACTACTATAAGGGTCTGATTCCGACTAACCGGATAAGTAGGCAGCCCAATCAGGGTTCGACCCCAACCAAAAATAAACATTTTTTTTACCCCCCATTTTGATTTGTATTCGATTAGCAAAATTAGTAATTATTTAGGAAATGTTAAGTGATTTTTAAATGTTTGATTTGGACCTAATGAGTAGGTTACCATCATTGGATGGAGGTCCTGGGGTGCCTAACCCCTTCCCTAGGACCTAAAGGGATCCCTTACCTAGACTACTCTGGACCGTAGACCCCCTTATTTGGATTATCTCGGGATCCTACTTCCCCTAAGTAGGTGGCGACTCTTAAAATAAATTTAGCGTTATTCCTCTACTCTCGGACCTTATCTCGACACTTAAAGTTGAGAGGGGAGGAAGGGCGGTAAAATTTTGGTGTTCACAGCTTTGGCGACTCTGCTGGGGAAAGATGGGATCCAACCTGAAAATTAGGTAAAAGCCAAACATTATTTAAATCACTAATCATTTCCTAAATCAATTATTATTTTTGCTAATTCTTTCTATATTGTGGGTATGTCCCTATTTATGTTCTTATTCTTTCTTATGTGCATTTCATATTCATTGCATATTAGTGTAATAACCCTTAAACCCTCTAGTTTGACTTATTACGCCTACAACTGTTTGATAATTATCTTCAGTGCTGGGGCTTAACAGTCATGGTTTAGCTGTATCACCCCTGTGGGACGATTATTCTCAGGAAGGGATATAGACTAAACCCACTTGCGCCAATCGGCCCATTTTTGGGAGTCGCATACGGCCAAGTGTCCCCCAACCACCTTAGGAATACCTTGCATTACCCCAGCATATGCATATAGTTTAGGTGGAGATATAGTCTATAAGCATCTGTTTAGGAAGGTTTCCCCTAATCCTACTTTGCTTATAGCCTATACCCGCCCTGCCTTTTGATTGAACATGAAGGTACCCCTGTGTACCCATATGTTCATTTAAAAAGGGGGCCTGTGTGAGCCTTTGTTGAATAAACTCCCAACCCATCTTTAGACTTACATATGGGGTTCAAAAAACCAGATTCTGCTGGATATCCATATCCATGTTTTATCTTAAATCCATTGGGCCTTGGTTTCCAATAACCTAACTTAGTAGGTAGACCCCTATCTGCCTACCCCATTGGTTTACATATGTCAAGGATCACCCCTTTTAACAAAATAATTGGTGAAAAAAAAATAATAATCAAAATTCAATAAAAACAAATTCAAAACTCAAAAAAAAAAAAAAAAAAAAAATGAAGTTAAAATTTGAAACCTTAAACAAAATCAGAAATTCAAAATCCAAAAAAAAAGAGAAAGGAAGAAAATCCAAAATTCAAAGAAGAGGAGGTTCACATTCATTTTGCATCTTAAACCTATTGGGTTTTGGTTTCCAATAACCCAACTTAGTAGGTCGGATCCATGCCCACCTACCCCATTTGGTTTCTTCAAAAAAAAAAATAATAACAAAAAATTTTCAAGATTTCAAAAGAAAGAGGGTTGGTATTTCTGCATCTCATATGCATGTCATCGTGTTTACACTTGTATATAGACTTGCACTTACACATATTTTCAGTCAAATGGCAGGCCCATCTAGGATGCCAGAATCAATGAATAGATCAAAACCCAAGATGAATCTGAAGCTTACGGCGGCATGTAATAAAGAGCTCACCGAAATAGTAAATGCCCTCACTCCAATGCAAAAGCTATATTGGAGACAGAAGACTCATTTGGGCTACATCTTAGACCTTGTCTTGGTAAAGCCAGATTGGCGTCTCATCACGACAGCCATACGGTGTTGGGATTCTTCAGCCGTGGTTTTCCGTTTCGGAAGAAATGAGATGTGCCCAACTTTAGAAGAAATCTCTTCCATTCTTCGGTTGGATTTAACTGACACAGTGATTGTTCCTCGCTACAAGCGATCGTACAAAAGAGAATTATCAGAATTTCTGCGAATTAAACCTTCATTGTTGGAGAACTGTGCCAAAGATTCTTATTCCAGGCTGTCCACAAGTTATCTTTTAAAGAGGTGCAAGCACAACTGGAAACCAGAGGACCAGACAGTAGATTTACCTGGATTCAACGCCTTTACTTTGGTGGCAGTGTCGCAACTGGTTTTTCCCAAGAATAGTCGTGAGTATGTAGAGTCAGTACTTGTGGGAATCATTCAAGATGTGTGCAATGGAGGTACTCTTGTTCCAGTCATCTTAGCTGAATTATTCCTAAGCCTTAAGCATGCAGCGGATACCGGAAGGAATTTCTTCAATGCAAGCATTTCTTTGCTATTCTTATGGTTAGTGGAGCATATACCATCACTGACCACTGTGCCAGCCAATATCAGTGGGTATTGCAGTTTACCAAAAAAGTTTGCTGAGGTTCAGTCAAGCTTAAAAACCGTAGATGTGGGGAAGTTGTATGAACACCTCAATAGCCTTTTAGATACTCAGATAATTTGGAAATGCGATTGGCTTAATATGAAGGTTTTACCTCGTTTGGCCACTGTTAAGAGAAGAAGCATAACACTTGCAGGAGTGACTGGGTCATCACCTTATGTACCCATCAGGGTACTTCGCCAGTTCGGGTACCAACAATGCGTACCAGTGTTAGATGACTTATCTCAAGATTATATCCGTTTTTCTGAGTTATCGGAACTCATGGACAAACGTTTTCAGACTGAGTGGCAGTTGTGTAAGTGGAGCAAGTTGCCAGGATATGTGGTATCGACTGGACCACCAACAAAAGAAGGATATGATCTGTGGTTGGAAAATCAACAGGTTGTCTCAGAGATGCCTAAGCCGGAAGAATTACCAACACCTGTTTCGGTACCCTCAAAGGGAAGTCTCCCTTTTTCTAAAGTAGCGATCCCTTGGGAAGATAAGTTCATACAAGCTCAACTTAAGATTCTCGAAGACAGGAAGGAATTGAAGAAAGCACAACAGGCGCACCAGCAACAAGAAGCCAAGATGAAGGAGATAGCTAGTGCAAAGGAAGAGCAGTTAGAACAGGCCCAGCTCAAGATTCTCAAGGGCATGAAAGAATTGGAGGGAGCACAACAGTTACTCCAACAAGAGAAGAATGATCTGAAGCGTCGGCACCAACTTGCTCATGATGAAGAAAAGCAGTTAGAGCAAGCTATGCGAGAGTTCTAGAAAAGAAAGAGAGATGATGCTCGAGACTCCCGTCAGTTTGAAGAACAGTTATGTTACTATCAAGAGCAGTTGAGCGTCTCCAGGCATAACGCAGAAGTCAAAGCTTTGGAGTTTGATTTCAGAATTCAAAGTGCTTCGAACATGGTTGACAGGTTGGAGACCGAAATTGCATGCCTCCATCAGCAAGTTCTAGATCTTGGGGGCAACCCTTCATCATTTGGTTATGGCTTCCCAGATGGACCTGTATAGGGTTGGGTCTTTTTCCTTTTTTGTCTTCCGTTGTTTTTCTTTATTTTCTTTTGGGTCAGTGTTGTCTTAAAATCACACAAACACCTGCATATATAAAGAAGTGATTTTCAACTTTTTGCTGTTAAATCATGCATTCATGTTGAATCGTTACATCTTTCTCAGTGTTGCATGAAACAGCGTATTGTCACTCGTTCTGTATCTCGTGCCCTTGCCCAAGCTGCGATAATAGATCTGGACAGGCCTGAAGTCGCAGACTGGTCATCTCAAAGCTCAGCAGACATGGCTGCTCCCAACAATCGTTTGGATTCAAGTACAGACCAGCTTGTACAAGCACATGACCAGGAGATACATGGGATGAAAGCCCAATTGGACAATATTCAGGAAACCTTGCAGGCTCTGATGGCTTTACAGCTTAACAAACCTACTCAACAACCAGAAGCCGGACCATTTCAATCCG
Organism: Tetracentron sinense; assembly: GCA_015143295.1. Classification (NCBI taxonomy): domain Eukaryota; kingdom Viridiplantae; phylum Streptophyta; class Magnoliopsida; order Trochodendrales; family Trochodendraceae; genus Tetracentron; species Tetracentron sinense. Next base: position 19,447,662 of record CM026555.1, on the reverse strand, counting down.
AACAGCCTAGAACTTCATTCCAACCAGAAAGTTTTCAACCAGACCCACCCGGAATTGGAACCTTTCGGCATCAACCAGACCATTCAGGGTTTAGACCTTTCCGACCAGATCAACCTAGGGTTGAGATTCCTGCTCCAAACTTTACCTTTATCAATCCTCTTCATGATCAGCCGGGTGAGGATGGTGATTTTGATTACACCCGATTTGATGGAAAAACTGGCGAGGCTGTGCACGGCGACCATCACAATCCAAAAATGCCACAGGATTCTGAGCTATTGGTGTCTCTCAAGAGCCAACAAGAAGAAATTCGTCAGCTGAAAGAGATGATGGAAAAAATGCAAGGGGCATCATCCTCCTCTACAGGGATAACTCTGGATGACCTACTCTTCTCCTCTGATACTTTGGTTCCCTCAGATTTTCGAGTTCCAGAATTCACCAAATATGGGGGTAAAGGGTGTCCGAAAGAGCATCTACAGCTGTACGTGGGAGACATGATGGCTTACAGAGACAAACCATCATATCTTATCCAATATTTCCAGAAAAGTTTGAAAGATGCCGCTCTAAGGTGGTGGCTTTCAATTGACAAGAAGCGGATTACCAGTTGGCAGGATGTGATTGATCTCTTCATAGATCAGTTTTCTTTTAACTTGGAGGTGCTACCCCAAAAGAGCGATCTAGAGCAATTGTCCCAGAGGAATAATGAATCGTTTATCGAGTATGCTGCTAGGTGGAGAGAAATGGCATCAAGACTATCAGTGCAGTTATCAAAGGAGGAAATGGCTTCTACATTTTTGGGAACCTTAAGGCAACCATATTCAACACTGATGATAACTCTACCGGCCACTGATTTCAAGGTAATTGTCGAGACAGGGGCAAGAATTGAAACGGCTGTTAAAAACGGTACGATACATGCCAGTCTTAGCTATACATCTTCGAGGTCAAGTGGTCCATTTAACAGGAATAATGGGCAAAAGGATACCAGAAAAAGAGAAGAAGTTAATTGGATTGCACCCAGTGCACCCTTCATGTTGCCTGATCCACCAATTCGACAACATCCTCAACCTCAAAACCCTCAGCCGATGAGGCAAAATCAGTATCAACAGGCGTGTCAGCCAGTGAGAAACCCTCAAAGAAATTTTACTCCTTTGCCCTACTCTTTAAGCCAGCTGTTGACTTTCCTCCTCAAAAAGGACCTTATAGCTCTGAAAGGACCAACTCCTCTTGTTCCGGTCGAAAAACAATCTCGGAATTACCATGCTGATCATTATTGTGCATATCATCGAGGCCCAGGTCATGATACAGATGTGTGCTATAATCTTAGGCATGCAATTCAGAATTTGCTGGAAGAAGGAAAAGTCGAATTTGCACCTGGAAATACTAGCATCATTCAAGCTCCTCTTCCCCCACATCAAGGACAGATTAGTTTTCTGAGCGGGGATGAGTCTGATGTGAATATGGTTGAGATTGGTGAGCTGTCAGAGATCAATGATGCTATTCGTCCTTCATACCGAGTCCCAGTTCGAATTCCATATCCTCAGTCTTTGTCGTCTTTTGAATCCCCAGTTCTTCAACCAATTCAAATACCTTGCATGTCACCAATCCAGTCACCTACCATTCATCCCATTCAGCGTCCTATACAAATCCCTTTTATTCCTGATGAAAAAGAGAAAATTGTTTATACCATCCATTGCCCTGTTGATTGGCCTACAACCCCAGTTATATCATCTCCACGACCCCTTGGTAAAGGTCCAGTCCAAATTCCATACATTCCAGCACCAATCCACCCCCTCAATCGTTTACCGGCCCCTCCATCCCTCATTCTAGACAATGAGAACATCACTGCAATAACCAGGTCAGGAAGAGTTTACCAGCAACCAGAAGTTGAGCTGCCTAAGTCCAAGGGTAAAGAGCAATGTCTGAGTCCTGAGCAACAAAAAGAGGAAGATGTGGCATTGTTGAAAATTTTGGAGAAAGCGAAGGAATATAATATTGCCCATCAACTTACGAAGCTCCCAGCTCAAATTTCAGTGATGGGATTACTCTTAACTTCAGAACACCATCGGGAGCAATTGCTTAGGGTGTTTAACAATGCTCATGTCACAAAGGATATAACCGCCCGAGCGTTTAGGGGGGCAACTGGTAGGTTAGATTCTGGAACCAAAGACATCCACCTTCAGTGAAGAGGAAATCCCAAGGACAGTGATAAGGAACATACAGAGCTCTTACATCTCAGTGCAGTGCATGGGGTAAAACACTTTCAGCAGTTCTGGTAGATAATGGTGTAGGTTTGAATGTTTGGACATTAAACTAATTTACGGGTTGGGATGGCTATCAGCCATGTCAGGAAAAGACCTATGACACATCAGAGCTTTCGACAACTTCAAACTCGTCAAAAACATTTGGGAGACGTTGGACTTGAAATTTCATTGGGCCATCAGAATTGTTGACACAATTTTCAAGTGGTTAAGTTGTGCCAGCATTCAAATTTCACTCTTCTTCTTGGAAGGCCGTGGATCCCATGGCCCGGAGCCCTCTAGCCTTCATCAGGAGACTTAGCAGCTGGAATAAGTTCATTCAGGGGGACCTGATTGTGTGATTCCGCCGGGAACTTAGCGAATCTTTTGGGGATGTCCAAAGACATGGACAAGGGGCAGCTTTTTAGACTTCACCAGTTGAGGAGGTTACTTGATAGCGCAAGTCAGCTTGAAAGCAGACAAAAGAATATATACCAGCGAAGAGCAGGGAGGATCAAGGCAAAGGGATGAAGGTACAGACCTGGTTTGGGGTTGGCGCCCACCACCAAGGAAGAACGAAGCGATATGTAGCAACCTCGATACAACACCTCCGTTTGGAATAGGGTGACCACAACCAGTTGGAAGAGTGGAGATTTACTGAAACGAAACGCGACAACTACTGAAGGGAAAAGCATCAGTGAAGCGAGAATGCTGACCCTAGCACTCTCCCTTATCTGTTACCTTTGCCTACCTAGTACCCGCAGGCCCATCTGATTTTGAAAGTATCTATAAAGATCCTTCCTTTTGAGGCGAACAGACCCAGAGCCCAACTGTCAACACCCGCACCCAAATCTCAGTCAAGAGGACGAGGCCTGATCCAGTCAAGGGCCGATCCTGCAAGGTTTCTTGAAATGTCGGGTGGCTCAATTGTTTGAGGAACTCGATGTTGAAGATGCAGTCAGAATGATTACACGGCAGAGGAACACAAGTGTGCACCCTATGCAGGGCGTCGCAAGCATCATCCAGTTCGTTCCGCGCATACGAGCCAGTTCCTCTCCTCGGTGTATGGGGGACCGATCCCATCACGGTTGAAGCAGCCAGAGGAAGGCAGGGGGGGAAAGAAGGTCGGACGTAGTCAGCAAGACCATGTTTCTTTTCTTTACTTGTTCTTTTCATCTTTAGGTCAAAAAGAGGGAAAAAACCAAAATTTTATTTTCTAGGCGGCTTTGTTAGTCATTTCAAAATAGGCAATAGTCTTTTGCTTTACGCATCTTTGTAAATATTACAAAACATCAGAAAATCAATGAAATTCATTTCTTTGTATCAAGACGGGGTGACTTGTTCCTTTTGAAAATATATATAAAAATTGCTCCCTGATGGGTATGACCTAAGTCTCCAAAAAGGCTTAGTGATCTGAAGTCACACCAAAAACAAAAAAAAAAAAAACAAAAAAAACTCCAATAATAACACTGCAACATACTACAGACCACGAGCTTATGGTTTGCCAGGGAATTGCCCAGGATAAAGTAACTCAAATCATGAAATCAATCTTGAACTTTTGGAAGTAGCGTATGACGAAGAGGAAGACATGAGGAACCTCACAAGAGATCCTCGACCTCCTTGGGACACAGTACGAAGGGATATGGTAAACCTAATGAGGAGGGACACCGAGACCATGGAAATCTCGGATCCGAAGAGATCCTAAGTGTGTGAAGATGGCACTACAATGAGTCCTGAGCAAAGGAGCGCTAGCATGATTGACTTCATCAAAAGTTACATTGATGTATTGCTTGGTTCATATGAGCGGTACATGCCCGGCCTTGATCCAGGATTGTAGTACACGATTGCCATTGAACCAGGGGTAAAACCAGTAAGCAGAACCCTCAGGCGGTTAAGGCCAGAATGGTCCTCAGAAGGTTAAAGAGGAGATCGAGAAGCAAATAAGTGGCAGGCAACGTTTTCTTTTAGCAGTGGCAACTTACCCAGAAGGTCTAGCCATACCCACGGTCCCCTGCCGCGCTAAGTGACAAGATGAAGGGCCAGAGTTAGGACCCTGGAGGGCCGTGTGTTTGCCCCAGCGTTGGATGTTGTGGATGAAAACGTGGCGTGACGGGCGCGCGCGGCACAAGCCCGCCAGTCCAACGGAAGATAATTTTCCACTTCCTCACATAGATATCCTTGTCGACTAAACAGCCGGACATGAAACCTTATCTTTTATGGGATGGGTTCTCAGGTTTATAATCAGATCAAAATGGCCGACACGAGAGGAGAATATGGAAAAGACCGCGTTCATTACCCCCATGGGGCACCTTCTGTTACAAAGTCATGCCATTTGGGCTCAAGAATGCAGGGGCAACGTATCACAAGAGCAATGACAGCATATTCATGATATGATGCACAAGAGTACATGAGGGTTTATGTAGACGACATGATTGTCAATCCCCATTGGCTAAAGATCACCCAGAAGATTTGAAGAAAGAAATTATGTGACAGGCGCAGAGTCTTTGATCTAAGGTTAAATCCAGCGAAATGTACGTCGGAACAACGTCAGGAAAACGTTCTTGGTTCATTGTCAGTAAAAAGGGGAATTGAAGTCGATCCAGCTAAAGCCAGAGCTATCATCGAGATGCTTGCACCTCAGAAGAAAAGGAAATTCGAGGAGTTTTGGGTAGGATTCAGTATATCAGTCGTTTTATTGCACAGCTACTCCGATTTGTTGAGAGCCCGATTTTCAAATTGATTAGAAAGATGTGCCCGACAGTCCTCTGGTCAGATGAATGTCAAACAGGCTTTGATAAGATCAAGCAATATCTTCTCAATCCACAGTGCTTGGCCCTCGACACCCGGACAGACCACTTTTAATGTAACATCTCCATCCAAAAAACTTCTATGGGTTGTGTGCTAGACTCAGCATGAGAATCGGCAGAAAGGAACCGGCCATTATTACATCAGTTAAGCGTTTGCATGGAATACGAAGAGAAAGTACAAGCTTTAGAGAGGAATGTCTAGGGTGCATTGGTTGGGGATACCCAGCGCTTACGGACAGTAATAGTGTTCCTATCCGGTGATTTTGGTATCAAGAATGGATCCACCAAGTACTTACTGGAAAAGCCTGCGACTTCAGGAAGAAACAGACGATGGACTATGATGTTATCAGAATGTGACATCACATAAATGACGCAGAGAAATCAAGCAAGGGGACAAGCAATTGCTGATCATTTGGCAATAACCCATCGTCCGGACTATGTTTCAGTTGCATGACCCGTTTCCGGATGAAGCATTCTAAGTTGAACCAGAAGATCCGATTATATTGGATGGGAAATGTACTTGATGGAGCCGCAACCAACACGGGAATGGGCAGGAAGAAGTCTTAATCTGATTTGTGCCACAGGAAGAGCTCATCTTACTATACAGTCAGCTAAAGTTCAAATGTTAAAATAACGCTGCAGAATACGCGGCATGTATATAGCTGGACTCAGAGATGACATTGTATTGGCATAGAAGAGATTGATGTTTATGGTGATTCACACTGGTAATTTGCAAGCGAATGAGTAATGGGCAATCAAGAAGAGAGAAGAAAAGTTGATTCGGATCGGGAAATGCCTTAATGTTTTTATCACTAAGTAAGGGATCACTTTCATCACAGATTGCAGGACGCATAACAGATGCGACGAGCTCTTTGCGGACCCTAGCTGCGAGGTTAATTTCCTAAAGGGAGTCTAATTTGGCCTATTGAGATTCAGCAACAGATCCAGCCAGTGATTTCTAGTTATAGAAGATTGCGCGCAGATGACAAGCCATGGTACACGATATCAAGCAATACTTGGATGATGGCCACTTGTCCTCTGGAAGCCACCAAAAAAGAATAGGCGAGCAATCAGGGAAGACTCGGATTCAGTGTGTTCTCTCAGGAGGAGTGTTATACAAGAGGTCCACCCAAATTTGATTTGGTTGAGAGCCTTGATTAAAAAGGAAGCAGCAAGTGGTGAAAGAGGTTCACGGAGGAGTTTGTGGTCCCCACATGAACGGTTAATGCTGTCAAAGAAGATCTTAGATCAGGGGTATATTGGACTACTATGGAATCCGATTGCTATCGTCATGTTCAAAAAATGCTCAATGCCAGATTTACGCAGACCGAATCAATGCACGCCTACTACATTGCACAATCTACGCACTGGACTTTCTCAGCTTGGGGCATAGATGTCATTGGGACATCACGCCGAAAGCTCAAAACGGTCATCGGTTATTCTTGTGCTATTGATTATTCCAAAATGGGTTGAAAGCGGGCATACTTTGCTAATGTCACAGCTGCAGTTGTTCAGCGATTTTTTCAAAAAGATATCATTGCCGATATGGGGTTCGGTATGAGCTGTCACAGATATCTCTCAATTTCGCAAACAAAGGTAGACTGAACTTTGCTCAGAAGATCCAAAATCCAGCATCATAATTTCTACACTTAAGAACCTTTTCAAGCCAATGGTTGCAGTCGAAGCCGTGAACAAAAATATTGAAACGTCCCGAGAAAATGGCATTAGACTCTGCCGGGCATGAAATGCTCCCCTAGCACTCATGGCCTACAGAACATCGATTCGCCCTTCGACCGGTGCGGACACCATTCTCCTAGAATACGGTATGGAAAGCGATGTCTTGCCTATTGAGGTAGAGATAATTCCGTTCATAACGGAGTGTATGGAAAGGCAGAAAATGAAGAATCAGAATGGGCAGAAAAGCAGCCAGATATGAACAGTTGAATCTGATAGAAGAAAAAGCACGACGAAAAGCCATTAAGATCACCTCAAGGGCCTTACAGAGGCGTATGGCCAGGGCGTTCAAATACGAAAGTCAGGCCCAGAGTATTGAGGTTGGTGGACCTTGTTCTCGGAAAATTGTTGCCAACTCTTCCAGATCCGAGAGGGGGAGGGAAATTTACACCAAACTACGATAGGCCCTAAGTGTCGGAAAGTTCCGAGAGTTGCCCTTCGACTGGTCCGTATGGATGATGGGACCTTCCGGAGCCACTCAAAGTAGCTAAAGGTAGAAGTACAGGCCTTAGGGTCTATTGAGAACTGCTTGTACTCTTAGCTTCGTGGGACATGATAGGGGCCGATTGGTGCCTACTCTCCTTATAAATCAGGTAACAACTACAATATATCAATTAAAGTTCGTTAGTCTGCCCTTCGATTTTTTCTTTTTTTGAGCTAATAACCTCTTTTTCAAAACCTCTATCGGGCACTTGCACGTAGTCTTGCTATGAACTACGTCAGGACCTGATCCGAAAAACAGGTACGTAGGCAACCTGGAAATCAGGGGCGGTTAAAAATTTTCAAACGATTGGACAAGTAGCTCCAATTCAAAAAAAAAAAAAAAAAAAAAAAAAAAAAAAAAAAAGGAATAAAGAGTTGATTGAAAGAAAAAAAATCAATCAAGAGGTGTTCAAGAAAAGACAGCATCCGGTAAAGCAGAAAGGATATCCCAAACTTTTAGTCCCCTCAGCCAAGTTTGTCCCATTCAAGTCCTCCTAGATCCTTGAGAACCGAGAGTACAGCAGTCACCAGAATAGTATCGAGGTAGAACCCTGGCATTCAAGGCAAGAAGGGAGTAAAGCCTCCATAAAAAATAAATCGAGGGCATGAGGAAAACGGAAACGGCGCTCCGGATGCGCAATAAAATCACGCGAACCCCCAGCTTAGCTTTTGACTAGTGGGCAAAAAGAGGGAAAATGAATTGACAACGCAGGCATGAGTGCAACCGGAAAACGGCCTTCATCGGGCAAAAAAATGCGAACCCTGTGACTTGTATCCCAGTGTATTTTAAAAAAAAAGGCGTGAGATCCACCAGTG